>MDKH01139513.1:0-51285 GCA_005239495.1 Nicotiana undulata
CCCACCCCGAAAAAAAAATATTTTTTTAATATATTTTTTCAGTTTTAGTTTTTTTATTTTTCGGTTTAAAAGTTCAAAATTTTACAAGTTCCAAAGTTATGAGTTCGGAGGTTTATATTTTTGGAAGTTTACGAGTTTAGAAATTATATAGTTTGCGGGTTCGAAATTTAGCGGTTTCAAAAGTTTAGCGGTTCGGAAGTTTATGAAATTTGTGGGTTCGGAAGTTTGTTGGTTCGAAAGTTTATAACTTCATATTTATTATATCTAAATTATTTATGAATACTCTTGAGAAGTCATTTTCCTTAATTTGTGTACTAAACACCGAAAAATGAATATGATTACTTGTTTTTCAAGAAAATATTTTCTTGAAAAATATTTTTCACGGAAAATATTTTCCGTTATACCAAACACATCCTTTATCTTTCAAAATTAAATACAAAATTGAGATGTTTATTTATTTATTTTTATTTAAAATTCGAAGGAGAGACATAGAGTAACAATCAAGTTTTCTCTGTATAATCTATAAGTCAAGGATTCAAGTCATGAAAGTAGTCATTAAGAGTGGTGTACGCAGAAATTTTCATAAGTGGTGTTATTTTTTTTATATTTATACTCAATATTTTAATTTTACTTATTATTTATACATGCAAACTAAGAAAAAATTTCGATGAAGCGGTGTCACGTGACACCACTTTAAGCAAGGTACTTACAGTCTTGATCATTAATACTTATATTAAGATAGATAATTTAAATCACATTTCTTGTATGTACGATCCTTCCCTGAATCATGCATGAACGCGAAACATCTTGTGTAGTGCGTTGCCCTTCATTTAAAATCCTTTTTCATCCTTTGAAGTGTTGAATACCACTTTCAGTTGTTTGATGTTATGGGCACCCACTTTAAAACCAAAGATCACTAATAATACAACGAACTTTATTCCCACAATAGTAATTATCAACAAAGAGCATATGACCCATTAATAATTTGTTCATTTTTGTTTCCTTTTATCTTTTTCCTTTTGCTAAATTCCTTTTTATTAATTTTTTTTTTTTTAAAAAAAAAAAAAAACCTGAATCAGAAGAAACCTGTCTATATAGGACTCTTTTTAATAATGTAAATGAATTTGGTCATGGTTTATGTCTGATAATTGCATATGATATTTTAATTTCTTTTGCTAATCAATTGATTACTGTGTTAAGTAGGTATTAAAGAATCTAACATTTCTTTAGCTGTCTAATTGCTTTTTTTTTGTGCTTCATTGAATATCTGTTCTCAAAGTTCTAATTTAAGTATGTCATAACCAGGGACGGGGAAGGTTCGGCCTAACTTTTGTTTAAATAATATATTTGTGTGAAGAAATTAATAAATATGCAAATCGTAAATTTAAAACTCAATTATTAATGATATGAATGATGTTTTTTAAAATTAAAAATTCATAAAATTATAATTTTGGCTTCGCCTCTAATAACATGCAAATATATCACTTAAACAGTATAGTTGGACCCTTTAATTAGCAGTAGATTTTATCATGCATCATTTAGGGCAGATACGGAGTCAGGATATAAAGCTTATGAGTTCGGGATTTTAATTATTCTTAAGTTATTGAGTTCTAAATTAATAATTTTATATATGTTGAATGAATATTATCAAACAAATACAGAGTTTTTGAAACAATACTAGCTATACTAAGTTCGGCCGAACCCGTAATTCGGCCCATTAGGGCCACTTAGAAGAAAGGAAAAAGGAGTAATATATGATGATTTTTTTTTATTTCCTTAGATTAGTTTCACGTCATATGTTCATGTAAAGACAATTTTTGTCTCTTATGAGTTATTCTTAGTGAGATTAGCTAGGTTAATGTATTACTTAATTAATTTATATATTAAAACAATTAGACCAGTAGGCCATTAAAAAGGTTCCTAATTAAAAAAAAAAAGAGTTAGATTAATTGTTAAATCTTTTTAGTTTCTTACTCGGTGTTGGTATCCGTCTTGGGCTCCAATTTATTCAGATCGACCGTAAAACTCATTAAAGGAGATTTATAGGATTTTTTTCATTTCCATAACAAGTATTGAATATATACCTCGGTAACGCGATATAAAGACTCCTTATTCTTATTTCTTATTTAGTATTTCGAATTAATTCTTATTTCTAGTTATTTTATTTTTTATTGAATTTTATTTTACAGAATAAACCTAAACTAAAATTAAACTGAACTAAATGAAGCGAAGTTTACTGAAATAGTGTACTTGTACTATTACTATAAAGAAAAGAAGAATGTGATGAATTGGATAAATATACAGACCCCTCTTCTATTATATATATATAATTCTTTCCTGACATAATTGAAAGTTCCTATAATAAATTGATAGCTTTTGGAAAAAGAAGAAGGCGTGATTAAAGGTGGAGGAATTTATCTATTCCACCGGAGCATTTGGTGATTAGTTGAAAGTGATTATGTTGTCAGCTTCAACAACTTTGAGCATTCACAATTTTTTTAAGTCTTACTCTCTCCGTTTCAGTTTACGTGAACATATTTCATTTTCGATCCGTTCAAAAAAGAATGATCCCTTTTTAAATTTGGAAACAATTTAGCTTAAACTTTCAATTATACCCTTAATGAAAGTTTTTATAACCGCACAAATACTGTGAATCCTTTTCTGACTTGATTAAGACCACAAATTCCAAAGTGCTTCATTTTTTCTTCAGTTATATGCCCAGTCAAACATATTCACATAAATTGAAACAGATGGAGTATTACATGAGGGAATGGTCGGTTTTGATGATCAAACCAAATTTAACTTTTTAGATGCAATTTTTAAAGAATTGATTAATAGTATTATTGAATAGTGAATTAATTTTAGCTCTAAAATATATCTTTCCATATTGATTTGGTCGAAAAATTGAAAGCACGTAACTAGTTCAAAACCAAACATGCCCTCAAGTGTTTAATTTTAAATCCTGGAAATTCATAAACATAAGTATTTTTTTTTTCTATTGTATAAACAACAAGTTTTATGAATTTTCAGGATTTAAATCCAAACATTCCAAGCAAGTTTAGAGCTATTAACCAATAGAACTTGTATACATTAAAACTAAACATGCCAAAACAGATTTATATCAGCTATATGAATTCCTAGTGTATTATGTTGCTCTATTTAATCTCATTTCAATCTAATAATAGAAAATACTAGTTTCTCTAGCTGTCACTAGAAATTTTATTACAATTTTATTAACATATAAATCTCTTACTAAAAAACTCCTACTAAACTTTAAATCTAAAATAAACATATTAAAGGGACTAAAACACATGTGAATTCAGGATCTAAATTTTATGGGTTCATGTTCGAAATTCTACCGTAACCCTTTTGATTTACTGTATTAAAATTTATTATCTATACTTATTTAGTAAAATATTTAAAATATATACACTGTTTAAACCAAAATTATTGGTTATCGGTTCGGAAGAACCCACAACTGCTTCTTAACTTAATCCCACCTAATTGATATGACTTAAAAAAAAGTATTTACAATTTTCTTTATTGTACGTTTTTTCTTTATTTAAATTATACATGTATACGGTCAAAATCGGGCTTACCCGATTTTACTGTTTAATCGAGGCAGGGGAATTGCATCAGGGGTAGCCTCGTAATGAGTCGGACCCGAGCTCGAAGATGAGGCATCAAGCCTGGAGATCGAAGTGTCCGCTGAGATCGAGACCAGCAACAATCGAGACAAAATATGACCGACTTCGAGTGGAGCGTAATAACGGAATGGCGAGATATTCGTAACCGGTCGAAGATCACGGCGGAAATCCAGGAACAGATCAAGTCAAGAGCGGTTATTGGTACCAATCATAGGATTTACTTCAGTAATTAGAAGTGTACCTTATTTAGGACTCCTCTATTATATAAAGAGGAATCCCTTTCATTTGTAATCATCATTATTCACTAATAAAAATACATACACTCATTGGTCTCTTGTTATTTCACTTACTGTTCATCAGAATTGCTTTATCATTTATTGTTCTTACTATTCAACCTCGAGACTGTCTCAAATCGAGGTCGAGGCTTTGCTTACATAATGGTCTGATTTATTTTATTGTCTAATTCTTTTGTTTAATTCCTTGTTTATCAATTGGTATTGGATTAAATCATGTATCCTTAAAACCACAATATAAGTTTAATTGTTATCTGAATTTTAGGGTAAACAGTTTGGCGCCTACCGTGGGGCTAAGGATAATAGTGGTTGTTCAGTGTTGATTCTGATAATAGACATTATTTTACCCTTGTTCTTGTCAAGCATCTTTGCTTTCAGGTTAAAACATGTCAAACTCAACAACCAAACCCGCACACCCGCACACGGTGACAATGGCCTCGGATTTCACGGGAAAAATGATAATGTGATTTCTCCAGGAGTCGAGGTGCCACAGTCTAATCTTGGAGGAGCACCGGTTTCCAACCCTGTCGATGCCAGTTCGCACGTCGCTTTAAATGTGGACCTAGGTGCATACCTCGAAGGGAGTGTACATAGAGTAGGCCGATCTGGTGGCCAAAATGCACAAGGGGGAGGAGACAAAGGAGATAGCCTCCAAATGATATTCGAGATGCTACAGGCTCAGCAAGCCACTATTGCTCAGTTACAAAATCAACATAGATCTCCGAATGGGGTCGAGCAGGAAATCACTCTCCATATTGAGCTGTGTTGGAGAGGTCGAATGGTAACGAATCGAGGACTGATCCTGCGATAATGAAAATGCTCGAAGAGCTCACCAAAAGAATTGAGTCAGGAGAAAAGAAAATTGAAGCTAATGTTAAAAAAATAGAAACATACAACTCTCGAGTTGATCAGATACAAGGGGCACCGCCGATCTTGAAACGGATGGATTCGAAGAAGTTTGTACAAAAGTCGTTTCCTCGAGTGCAGCTCCGAAACCCATTCCAAAGAAGTTTCGTACGCCTGATATACCTAAATACAATGGGGCCACCGATCCCAACGAGCATGCCACCTCCTACATATGTTCCATCAAGGGCAATGATTTGAAAGATGATGAGATCGAATCTATTTTGTTGAAGAAGTTTGTGGAAACCCTATCGAAGGGAGAAATGATTTGGTACCACAATCTACCACCAAATTCCATTGACTCATTTGCCATGTTAGCAGACTCTTTCATAAAGGCACATGTCGGAGCATAAAGGTTGCGACAAGGAAATCAGACCTTTTCAAAGTAAGACAGATGGATAAAGAAATGCTGAGGGAGTTTGTATCCCGATTTCAAATGGAACGAATGGGTTGCCACCGGTCACAGATGATTGGGCCGTTCAAGCTTTCACTCAGGGGTTGAATGAATAGAGCTCGATAGCATCGCGTCAGCTGAAGTAAAATTTGATCGAGTATCCGGCTGTAACTTGGGAAGATGTACACAATCGGTATCAATCGAAGATCAGGGTCGAAAACGATCAACTCAGAGCTCCCTCCGGTTTGGTTCATCCAAACAGTTCAGTAGCTAAAAATCAAAGAAACATCGATAGGGAACCAAGGTCGAACAAAGACCGATATCAACCGACACCGCAGATTGAAGGAACAATGGTCCAGGACGCAATTCCGCCCGGAACGGTCGAAGAAGTGATCGCGGACAGAATTCTCGGGGACTTATGAGCAAAAGTAGTTTTGACAACTATGCCGATCCCACAGAGGCACCTCGATCATCAGAGTATAATTTTAGCATTGATGCATCAGGCATTGTATTGGTAATAGAAAGGATCAAAGATACTAGATGGCCCAGACCCATACAAACCGATTCTTCCCAAAATAACCCCATTTGATGTGTAAATATCATGGCATGCATGGTCACAAGACTGAGGATTGCAGGCAATTAAGGGAGGAGGTAGCCCGTCTATTCAACGAGGGCCACCTTCGAGAGTTTCTTAGCGATCGAGACAAGAATCATTTCAGAGAAAGGGACGCTAACAGGAAAAATGAACAGGAGGAGTCGCATCATGTCATTCATATGATCATCGGTGGGGTCGACATTCCGAAGGGACCCATATTCAAACGCACTAAGGCATCAATCACTAGGGAAAAACGTACCCGAGATTATGTGCCAGAAGGCACCGTATCATTCAACGACGAAGAAGTAGAAGGAATTTCTCACCCCCACAACGACGCTCTGGTAATTTCTATCTTATTAAATAAAGTTCAAGTTAACCGTTTTTAGTGGATCCAAGTAGCTCGGCAAATATCATACGATCAAGGGTTGTGGAGCATCTCACCTACAAGATCAAATCGTGCCCGCACCTCGGGTCTTAAACGACTTCAATACGGCCAGTGAGACGACTAAAGGAGAGATTATCCTACCGGTGAACGTGGCTGGAACCATTCAAAATACCAAGTTCCACGTAATAGAGGGCAACATGAGATACAATTCCCTACTTGGAAGGACTTGGATCCACAACATGAGGGCAGTCCCTTCAACTCTCCACCAAATGATGAAATTCCCGACGTCGGACGAGTTAAAAATAGTGTACGGGGAGCAGCATGCTGCAAAAGAAATGTTCGCAGCCGATGAGGTAATTAACATCGATATCGGCACTATCAACCTCATAAAGGTCGAGCATCAAAGGTAAACAGGAAGCCAAATAGCAATCACCGCCACCAGCCTCGACCGAATCGGGGAAGCAGGAAATGGAAGAAGAAGAGGAAGATTTTTTGACCCCTCGAACTTTTGTTGTTCCCGAAGACTGCGACGCTACCAAATCAACGGTCGAAGAGCTGGAACAGGTTATATTGATCGAGTACCTGCCCGAGCGAAAGGTATACATGGGAACGGGGTTAACCCCCGAACTCAGGAAGAAGCTTATTCAATTTCTTCTTGATAACATAGATTATTTTGCTTGGTCCCACTTAGACATGACAGGGATCCCACCGGAGATAACAACACATCGAGTAAGCCTGGACCCAAAGTTCAGACCGGTGAAACAAAAGAGAAGGCCCCAGCTCGAGGTAAAGCACGCTTTCATAAAGGACGAGTTAACTAAACTTCTCAAAATAGGGTCCATTCGGGAGGTAAAATATCCTGAATGGTTAGCCAATGTAGTCGTAGTCCCTAAAAAAGAACAAGCTTAGGATGTGTGTAGATTATAAGGATTTAAACAAGGCATGTACCAAAGATTATTTTCCACTGCCTAACATCGATCGCATGATCGACGCCACGGCCGGTCACGACATTTTTCACCTACTTGAGATCGCCTTCAGTTATCGAGCATACATATCTCGACATGGGCTCGCATCTGCCAAGAACCGAAGAGGGTTTTACAACTTTAAAATCGAAAGTATTTTTGCATGGCCCGGGAACGCACTCTTCGATGCGTGGCTCCACCAGAGTTTTGTCACCGGCCGACCGCGATAAGGAGGTTTTTTCCTTTTAAGGAACGGTTTTTGATGTTTTCGCCATTGTTATATGAGGTCAAAGATAGAAGAAGGCAAAACTTGTTATTTTAAGAAAAGATTGGCGAACGAAATTTGAAGAACCAGCAGAATTGATAAGCTTGAAGGGAGTGAAAAGGTTTTTGAATATTAGGGGAAATTTTGAAAGTAAAGTTTGTGAAGATTATGAAGACGATCTATTTATAATATCTGTTATGGCTATTTGAAAACACTGATGGCCGACCATCAACATTCACTAATTAATGATCTAGAGAACTGTGCAGACGCGACGCTTCAGTCGCCTCGTCGCTTACATCACGACGGTGACGTCATAAATGATCGAGGTATTAAATCGAAGTCTCAGTTTGTTTCTTCTCGTTACACTCCAAAAAATAAGAGGACTATCTGTATACGGTCAAAATCGGGCCTACCAGATTTTACTGTTTAATCGAGTCAGGGGAATTGCATCAGGGGTAGCCTCGTTATGAGTCGGACCCGAGCTCGAAGATGAGGCATCAATCCTAAAGATCAAAGTGTCCGTTGAGATCGAGGCCAGCAACAATCGAGACCAAGTATGACCGTCTTCGAATGGAACGTAACAACGGAATGACGAAATATTCGTAATCGGTCGAAGATCACGGCGGAAATCCCAAATAATATCAAATCAAGAGCGGTTATTGGAACCAATCATGAGATTTACTTCCATAATTAGAAGTGTACCTTATTTAGGACTCCTCTATTATATAAAGAAGAATCTCATTCATTTATAATCATCATTATTCACTAATAAAAATACATACACTCATTGCTCTCTTGTTATTTCACTTATTGTTCGTCAGAATTGCTTTATCATTTATTGTTCTTACTATTCAACCTCGAGACGGTCTCAAATCAAGGTCGAGGCTTTGTTTACATACTGGTCTGATTTATTTATTGTCTAATTTTTCTGTTTAATTCCTTGTTTATCAATTGGTATTGGATTAAATCACATATTTTTAAAATCACAATATAAGTTTAATTATTATCTGATTTTGAGGGTAAACAATAGCTATCGTATATCATCTCGTGTCACTTAATTAGTAGCCAAAATAGGGAAACAATGAGAAAAAAAGCTTGATTTGTGGGATTAATAAATTGAAAATTATTATAGACCACAATACTAACGTACAAAGAGGTGTCAACCTTGTCTATTTTTGGCCGCCAAAGATGAAGCACACTGTCTTTTAATTTTTTCTTCTTTTTTTCTTGACTTTTCTTCTAAATAAAAGAATGTCCAAAATCATCTACTTGAGATGAATCTGCAGAAAAAATTACAACTTCCAAGCAATTTCTGCTATTTCCGTCACATGGAACAACAAATCAAGTTTTAAAAATGGGATTATTATATCAATAACCGGTCAAATTTACTGTTTACTTTTTCTAGCTGGTATATATAGATTATATACTAATTATATATAATTATATACATATTATACATAAATTATGCAGGTATTATACATTTGCCGCAATTTTAATTTAAGAGATGAGGTCAGCAACTATTTGGTTTAATTTTAAACTTGTTATATTAGTATTTCTTCTAAAAGTGCCAGATGGTTACTATTTTTGAAGTGGATCTTTCATGTGCTTTGGATATTCGCTGCGATTTGCTGTACTAATTAAGGGAAACAGAGTGGATTAAAGTTTCACTCGAGTAATTAATTTCAAAAATTAGTTCTCGTCGAGCCTTTTTTAATTGTTCTTTTTTCTAAAACGTAGTTAATAAAGAGAGAAAAACACAATTTGATATGTAGTAGTAATGGAATTCGTTATGACTCGATTTTAAAAAAAAAAAAATTAGTTCGATATTTTGTAATCATATCTAACTAAATTCGTTATGACTCAATTTTTTTTAGTTTATTTATTCGGTTAGATAATTTTAAATCGCTCGACTTGGATAAAGAATTGCAATTTTCTTTTTTTGTCTTTAAGAGGTAAAAGAAATCTTAGAAGGCGTTTGGACATAAAAATTAATAGTTTTTGAAAAAGAAAAAAAGTATTTGGAGTTAATTTAAAAAATGGTATTGAATTTGAAATTATGTTTGAACACCTGGAAAAAATATTGCAGTATTTGGTTTTTGAAAAACTAATTTTCAAAAAAATCATAAATTTATAAAATTTCATGTACAAAAACGTTTATTACAAAGAAAAAATTAGAAGAAAAAAAATATCTACAAACAAACGGGTCCTTAGAAAAAAAGTCAGACATTTGTAATTGGTGTTTAGAGTAAGTGCCACCTATTTTAAGTGCCATCTTTTTGGTTACAAGTAAGAAAATGAATTTTCTGCATAAAACAAATGTAAGAAAATGATTTTTTTGGGATACGAGACAAAGTTAGCAGTTACGACGGCTAAAAACGTGGCGTTTGCTCGTTTGTACGAGGAGTTCGGGGGCAAAGGCAGAGACAAGAAGTTGTACCGGTTCGCCAAGGTGAGGGAGAGGAAAGCCTGTGACTTAGACCAAGTCAAGTGCATCAAGACGAGGATGAAAAATTATTGATGGACAAGACACTTATTAGGAGAAGATGACAAACATACTTCCATCAATTGTTGAACAAGGAAGGGGATAGACGCATTGTGCTGGGTGAGTATGAGCACTCCAAGAGTCGGAGGTATTTTAGGTATTGTATGCGGATTACGGTAGAGGGGGTGGAAGGGGCGATGCGTAAGATGTACAGGGGCAGAGCGACGGGGCCAGATGAAATTCTGGTGGAATTCTGAAAGAGCGCGGGGCGAGCAGGTTTGGAGTGTCTCACTGGGATGTTTAATGTTATTTTTAAGATGAAGAAGATGCCCAAAGAATGGAGGTGGAGTACGATGGTTCCGCTTTACAAGAACAAGGGTAATATAAAAAATTGCAACAACTATAGGGGTATCAAGCTGTTGAGTCACACTATGAAGGTTTGGGAGAGGGTGGTGGAGGCCAGGGTGAGGAGGTGCATGTCTATTTACGAGAATCGGTTTGGATTCATATCGGGGCGTTTGACTACAAAAGCGATTCATCTGGTAAGAAGATTAGTGGAGCAGTATAGGGAGAGGAAGAAAGACTTGCATATGGTGTTTATTGACCTTGAAAAAATGAACGATAAAGTCCCGAGGGAGGTCATGTGGAGGTGTTTGGAGGCTAGCGGCGTTCTGGTAGTGTACATTAGGGTGATTAAGGATATGTACGATGATGCTAAGACTCGAGTGAGGACTGTGGGTGGTGACTCGGAGCATTTCCCTGTGGTCATAGGGTTTCACCAGGGATCGGCTCTTAGCCCGTTTTTATTTGCCTTGGCGATGGATGTATTGTCGCGACACATCCAAGGGGAGGTGCCTTGGTGCATGTTATTTGCCGATGATATAGTGTTGATTGATGAGACGTGAAGAGATATTAATGCGAGGTTGGAGGTTTGGAGACATACCTTGGAGTCTAAAGGTTTCAAATTGAGTAGAACCAAAATAGAATACTTGGCGTGCAAATTCAGTGACGTGACCGATGAAACAGACTTAGAGGTAAATCTTGATGCTCAAGTTATCCCCAAAAGAGCGAGTTTTAAGTATCTCGGGTCTATTATCAAAGGTAACAGGGAGATTGACGAAGATGTCGCACATCACATCAGGGAGGGATGGATGAAGTGGAGGCTCGCTTTCAGTGTGTTATGTGATAAGAATGTGCCGCCGAGACTTAAAGGTAAGTTTTATAGAGTGGTGGTTTGACCGGCTATGCTGTATGGGGCTGAGCGTTAGCCAGTCAAGAAATCTCACGTGCAAAAGATGAAAGTAGTAGAGATCAGGATGTTGAGATGGATGTGTGGGTGTACCAGGAGAGATAAGATTAAGAATGAAGCTATCTGGGACAGAGTGGGAGTAGCCTCCGTGGAGAACAAGATGTGGGACTCGAGGCTGAGATGGTTCCGACATGTTAAGAGAAGAAATACTGATGCTCCTGTTAGGAGGTGTGAGAGGTTGGCCATGGCGAGTTTGAGAAGAGTCGAGGTAGGCCTAAGAAGTACTGGGAGGAGGTGATTAGACAGGACATGGCGTTGCTTCAACTCACTGAGGACATGACCCTTGATAGGAGGGTGTGGAGATCGAGGATTAAGACAGAAGGTTAGTGGGTAGTTTTTAGCTGCTCACGGATAGTCTTAGTAGCACGCATGTCCCTTCATATTCTTAGATTTTTATTACGTTATGTGATTTTGTTCGCTTTAGGTATTGTATTCCCTGATGCTATTATTTGGTGCTACAACAACAACAACAACCCAATGGAATCCCACAAGTGGGGTCTGGAGAGGGTAGTGTGTACGCAGACCTTACCCTTACTCCGAAGGAGTATGAAGGCTGTTTCCGATAGACCGTCGGCTAAAGAAGATGAAAAGAGACAGTGGCGCAGTAATATCAGAGTAAGCAAGAAAGAAAGAGAAATAACGTCGGCAACGTAATAATCAGGGAATAGAGAGAAAGCAATAATAATAAGCAGTAACAATTGTACAATACTATAGACACAATAGAGTAATATGGATACAACAAGAGCCATTAGCACCCTAAGACACTATACTATCGAACTAGACTCCTACGATCTAACCTGCAGTCCTAAGCATATGCTAGCCTCCTAAATTCTAATCTTCAACCTTAATGCTCGCCCTCCACAACTTCCTATCAAGGGCCATGTCCTCGGAAATCTGAAGTCGCACCAGGTCTTATTTGATCACCTCTCCCCAGTATTTCTTTGGCTGCCCTCTACATTTTCTCACACCCGCCAAGGCCAATCGTTCACACCTCCTAACTGGGGCATCCATGCTTCTCCTCCGCACGTGCCCGAACCATCTAAGCCTAGCTTCCCGCATCTTGTATTTTATGGGAGCCACACCCACCTTCCCCTTGATATCTTCATTCTTAATCTTATCCAGCCTAGTGTGCCCTCACATCCATCTCA
The DNA here is from genome assembly GCA_005239495.1 of Nicotiana undulata. Lineage (NCBI taxonomy): Eukaryota > Viridiplantae > Streptophyta > Magnoliopsida > Solanales > Solanaceae > Nicotiana > Nicotiana undulata. The sequence continues at coordinate 12,384 of MDKH01139513.1, forward strand.
ACATCCTCATTTCTGCAACTTTCATCTTCTGGATATGAGAATTCTTGACTGGCCAACACTCAGCACCATACATCATGACCGGTCTAACCACCGCTCTATAGTACTTACCTTTCAGTTTCAGGGGCAGCTTCCTGTCACACAAGACACCAGACGCTAGCCTCCATTTCATCCAGCCCACCCCTATACGGTGCATAACATCCTCATCAATCTCCCAATCCTCCTGGATAACCGACCCCAGGTACTTGAAGTTATCCTTATTGGGAATGACTTGAGATTCAAGCCTCATGTCCATGTTCGCTTCTCTCGAAATGCCGCTGAACTTGCACTCTACGTATTCCGTCTTAACCCTACTCAACTTGAAACCTTTAGACTTAAGAGTCTGTCTCCAAATCTCCAACCTCTCATTAAAACCGTCTTGCGTCTCATCAATTAGAATAATATCATCGACGGATAACATACACCATGGAACCTCCCCTTATATATGATGTGCCAGTGCGTCCATCGCCAGGGAAAATAAGAACGGACTGAGCGCCGAGCCTTGGTGTAAACCCATAAAAATCGGAAAATGATCAGAGTTGCCCCTCACTGTCCTAACCCAGGTCTTAGCTCCATCGTACATGTCCTTAATCACCCTAATATAAGCAACCGGAACACATTTCACCTCCAGGCATCTCCAAAGAACTTCCCTAGGGACCTTGTCAATATGTTTTTTGTAGGTCAATAAACACCATGTGCAAATCCTTCTTCATCTCCCTGTATAGTTTAACCAATCTCCTTTTAAGATGGATATCTTCCGTAGTAGAACGTCCAAGAATGAACCCAAACTGGTTATCGGATATCGACACCGACCTCCTCACCCTCACTTCCACTACCCTCTCCCAAATCTTCATGGTATGACTTAGTAACTTGATACACCTATAATTGTTACATTTCTTGATACACCTTTGTTCTTGTACAATGGTATCATCGTACTCCACCTCCATTCTTTAGGCATCCTTTTCGTCCTGAGGAAAATGTTAAACAGTTCAGTTAGCCACTACAATCCCGCTTTACCCACCAACTTCCAGAATTCTACTGGAATCACGCTGGTCCTGGTAGCTCTGCCGTTGCGCATATTACACATAGCCCCACGACCTCCTCAACCTTAATGCGCCTACAATAGCTAAAATCTTGATGATTCACAGAGTGTTCCAATTCTCCTAACACAATATCTTTGTCCCTTTCGTCATTAAACAATTTATGAAAGTAAGTGTGCCATCTCTGCTTGATTTGAGCATCTTCTACCACACTCTGTCTTCCTCGTCCTTGATGCACCTCACTTAGTATAGATCACGAGTTATCCTTTGTCTCGCCTTGGCCAGGCGGAATAACTTCTTGTCCCCGACTTTGTCCCCTAGTTCTTCGTACAGGCGACCAAACGCTGTAGTGTTGGCCTTTGTAATGCTAACTTCGCCACCTTCCTAGCCGACTTATATCTTTCATTGTTTATCCTCCTTTCCTCTTCGTCTGTACTCTCCACTAACCTCCGATATGCTGCTTTCTTTTCTTTCACCTTTCCCTGGGCCTCGGCGTTCCACCACCAGTCGCCCTTGTGACCGCCCGACTAACCCTTTGAGACTCCTAACACCTCTCTCGCAAACTCCCTTATACAGTTCGTCGTCATTTTCCACATCTCGCTCGCGTCCCCGTTGTTCCTCCAGGCCCCCATATCCAACAACCTCCCCTCTAACTCCTGCGCTTTATCCTTCGTCAAGGCACCCCACCTAATCCTCGGACGACCCTGAACCACCTAATCTTTATCTCTCCCTTTTTCTTTTCTCTTCCTTTCTTGCTTTACTCTTCTTCTTCTTCTTTCCTTTCTCAGACCTTATTCTGTTGGGAACTACTGGTTTGTTGTTGTGGTTAGATATTTTAATTTCTGATTGAAGTAAATTACCATAAATGAAAGGTACAAGTACCACTAGAATTAGGACCACCAATCACTTGGGTAAATATTAAATTGTTAGGTGAGAAGTGCTTCTTATTAAATTGGATTAAGATTGAGATTCTTTTTCTAAATACATCAGGAAATTAAATTGCGAATAGCTGCTTCTCTATAAATATAGGAACACATTTATTAGTATTAGCTGTTTATTTTAGAATCTCAATTAGACACAACATAAGTAATCCACCTATCGAATTATTTTTAAATAATATTCTATTTGTTATAATTTATATGACGGGGTTTGATTGAGCACGAAGTATAAGAAAAAAAATATATAAAAACTATAATTTTAGATATAGCATAATATTTTTGTGATAATTAATGTGCAATTAAAAAAGAAGAAGCTTAAATCGAATTTTATATAGCACCTTATTTTTAATGTAGAATATAGAATTAGAGAAAGGGGAAAAAGAGAAAGAGGTGTAGCTATTTCAGCGTACATCATGCCCCTTGGTAATTTAAAATAAAGAAATAATTTGTAAACGTAAAAATCTTATATGTGCGAGAAAAAAGAGGTAAAGTCATAAAACTAAAAATAAGTTTATAGATAGTCACAAAATCAATTGACTCGTGTTTGCACATGTGAAATTCAGATAAGTAAAATTTTAGTTTTTTTTAGTGATTCAAAATAAGTAATTATTTTAGATTTTAAGAACGAATTAATATTTTTTTATTTTATATTGCCTTTAGAGTAAAAATATTAGAATATATGTTAGGAGTGTTTATGTGAAGAGATAGTAAAAATTAATATGATTAATTTTATTACTAATTAACATTAAAAGATAAATGTTTTAATATTTGAAAACAACCAAAAAATTACGGACCGAAGGTAGTATAATATTATTAAATTGGTTTTACCTGATTCAGATTTATAGAATGCAGTTAGTGGGACCCACGGGAAAGGGATAAATTCCAGAGTCCTCGTCAGCAAACCCTCTCGTTGTCAGTCACAATCCTGTCCCTAGCATGATTTTTTTTTTTCAATTATTGCAATCTGCCACCAATAGTATTAAGGTACTTCAACTTTTGGCTCTAAGTTTCGAAAAATTCAAAAAAAGAAAAAGGTGAAAATATTAACCTTGGCCTAGCTAATACAACTAGAACAATATAGATTGATTCTAACTCTTGTTGCCCATTTGCAGTCGTGGAGATAGAATTCCCTATAATAAAGTTAACACGCGAAAAATCAAGTGAATTCAACCTCTAATATATGTACGTACATTTTTTTTTTTAGCATATATACACAACATAATTTTCGTGGGAAGAAGGATTCGGCTTACCCCCTTTCGCCCACCTAGCTTCGTTCATGCCCGCTCGATTTCAAAGAGTATAGGAAATACATCAAAACGATATTTTTTAGTAACATTTCCTTTTAAAAATGCAGCATATATATTAACATAAATACAATATTTTTGAGTTTTTTTAAAACTACAAATGTGTGATTATTCATATTTTCATATTATTTCAAAATATAATTTGAGTTAAAAAATCACGTACTCCAAAACTAGATGGTTGAAGTAAGAAAGGAGAACAAGCATAATAATATAATATGAAATACTTTCTCCGGTCAAAAATAAGTAATTTTTTAGATATTTTTCATATAAATTAAATTTTTTTTTGATATTAATTAACAATAAAATTAATCATATTTACAACAGTACCCTTGAACAAAACCTCAATAATTCAGCCTATAAAGTCAAATCATAACCATTTTAGTTACTCTATATTTAGCTGTTTAATTTAATAAACCCTGATATTATTGAATAATATGCCAAATGCGGCAATTCGTCACGCAGGGGTACAATTGTCATAAAAATACCAAACCTCGAAGTGACCAACTTGTTCACGTCACTGATCAAGCCAACCTACCTGAGTCCTAGTTGTTAGTACACGTGTCACTCTATAATTGCCTAAAATATCATGCAGATTCCCTTTAATATCATCAGATATTGACACGTGTCAAATCAACCAAAACCGTAGCCATCGGATCATAGCTACTATTTTTCTAACAAAATGACGATTTTGCCCTTGAACTGACTATAAATTTATGTTAAGCGCCTCCATTCAGAAAGATTAGAGAAACAACAAAGAAAAAAATACCATTTGATTCTCTGATTTTTTTCTGTAAACCCTAGCTAAAATTACCCTAATTCTCTTTCGGGAATGCAGAGAGATGAGAGGCTCTCGGTTTTCTGATCCCCTTTTGACTGCCGGAAAAATCCAAAAACCAGTCGCCGGCGGCAGGAATTGCCACCGGAAACACGTCGAAGACGGGTGAACCAATCACCCGTTTCCCCCCTTTCTGTCAACCATTTTCTTTACAAAAACAGACACCCTTTTTAATCTTTAGCCTCTTTTTTACAATTTAAACCAAAATCTTTTTCTGTTTCAAAAAATGGCACCTGAGGAAAAATGCTTGGCTTTGTACGGAAAATACGAGCTCGGCCGCCTTTTAGGCCATGGAACTTTTGCCAAAGTTTACCATGCACGTAACGTGCAGAATGGCAAAAGTGTGGCTATGAAAGTTGTGGGCAAAGAAAAAGTGATTAAAGTTGGTATGATGGATCAAATCAAACGAGAAATCTCGGTTATGAAAATGGTGAAACACCCAAATATCGTTGAGCTTAACGAAGTCATGGCGAGTAAAACAAAGATTTACTTCGCCATGGAGTTCGTTAAAGGGGGTGAATTGTTTGCAAAAATAGCCAAAGGGAGATTAAGAGAAGATGTGGCTAGAGGCTATTTCCAGCAATTAATCTCGGCTATTGACTTTTGTCATAGCCGTGGCGTTTATCATAGAGATCTAAAGCCTGAAAATTTGTTGTTAGATGAAGAAGGGAATCTTAAAGTAACAGATTTTGGGCTAAGTGCATTTACTGACCATTTAAGACAAGATGGGCTATTGCATACAACATGTGGAACCCCCGCATATGTAGCCCCTGAAGTAATTGGTAAAAAAGGCTATGATGGTGCAAAAGCTGATATTTGGTCATGTGGGGTAATTCTTTATGTTCTTTTAGCTGGTTTTTTACCATTTCAAGATGAAAATATTATGGCTATGTATAAAAAAATTTATAGGGGTGATTTCAAATGTCCACCTTGGTTTTCATCAGAGGCTAGAAGATTAATAACCAAGATGTTGGATCCAAATCCAAATTCAAGAATCACTACTTCTAAGATTATGGAGTCAACTTGGTTTAAAAAATCAATACCAAAAATCTTAAAAACCAAAGAGGAGGAAGAATTTTCTATAGGAGAAAAGGCTAAAGATCTCGAGACATTAAATGCGTTTCATATCATTTCTTTATCAGAAGGTTTCGATTTATCGCCATTATTTGAAGAGAAGAAGAAGATGGAGAAGGAGCAAATGAGATTTGCTACAACAAAGTCAGCAAGTAGTGTTATATCAAAGTTAGAAGAAGTGGCTAAAACTACAAAGTTTAGTATAAAGAAAAGTGATTCTTGTGTTAGGTTACAAGGGCAAGAAAGTGGGAGAAAAGGAAAATTAGGAATTTCTGCTGATATATTTGCTGTTACATCTTCATTTCTTGTTGTGGAAGTGAAAAAAGCAAGTGGTGATACATTGGAGTACAACCAATTCTGCAGCAAAGAGCTTAGACCTGCACTTAAGGATATTGTTTGGACATCAGCTACTGGAAATTCTACACTTGCTTGAGGATAAATAAATAATAAAAAAGGTGTAGAATATTCTGATTTTAATTTCCCTATATTGGGAATTGTTGATTAATTGTTATTTTCATGTTGTTAGAGTTATTAGAGGTTGAATGTCAAGAATATTTCATGAACTGAATGTGTTTTGTATTTTGCATTTACTATTGGTTGTTTTTGTTTGTTAAATTGTGTGTTGTGCTTTAATGGTTGTGTTTGTTGTGATGTTTGTTCTGTATGATATTTGAATATTCAATCAATTTTCTGGAACTGCTGCAACTTGCCAGAATTGTTTGTTTTAGCGAGATCTGTTTTTCTTTCTTTGTAACTTATAAAATTTCTTGACGGTAAAATTGTCTTCCTGTGATTTATACGTCATGAGTTCGAGTCGTAGAATCAACTACTGATATTTGCATCAATGTAGGTTGTCTGCATCACACCACTAGAAATGCGGCCCTTCCCCGGATCTTGCGTGACTATGATGCTTATTGCACCGAGTTGCTCTTTAACTTATAATTTTATGTCTCTATAGGTCATGAGTTCGAGAAATTCAAAAATAGCCAGATTTACAGTGGTCATTCAAAAATAGTCGCAGATTCAAAAGTAATCAAAATTTAGTCACTTTTCATTTAAAGATAAATCTGAACGAAAATACTGTTCAAAATCCGGAAAATACTCCAAGACAATATACTGGAATTCCAGTATAATATACTGGAGTTCCAGTATACTTATGCTAGAGTTTCAGTATACTTATGTTATTCCAATAAAGTATACTGAAACTCCAGTATAATAGTATACCGGTCCAGCATAATATGCTGGAAGTTCATACACAGGTGCTCGAATCTCCAATATATTATGTTGGGTCGGTCTCTGTTACATCAAAATAATAATTATTTTTCAATGACTTGACTAGTTGCATCAAGGTAAGTTGCGTCAACCCATAAAGAAGCGGCCCTTTTCGAATTCTGCATTAATGAAATATTTCATGCATCGAACTGTCCGTTTAACTTATAAATTTTATGTCAATTGTTAGTCCATAGATAACACTTCTATGGTAGGCAATGGCCCAGAATATTCAAAAGCATATTGTTCCCTTGTGATGATTGTGAAAGGTACAGTGCACTTGTTAGTTTTTTATTTTTGGTTCAATTATTATTATATTTAGGTGATTTGAGCAATTACCACTTTTATCAGCCCTATCTAGCTACAAACTTAAGAGTTTAAGTTTTATACAGTAGAAGTAATTTTTTTTAAATACAATTAGGTCGCTAAAAGGTAATTACAAGTAATTCTAAAGGTCCTACCGGATTGAAATCGTCATACAATTCGAGTCTCTAGACCCATCTGTCACCCTAGAGAATAAAACACGGTGTTAAAATTGTTGAATCGGAAAAATAAGTTGAAAAGAAGTGGAACGGAAACATACAAGTGAAGACCCAAAAAGATAGATTTATGACTAAACACTACCCGGAACGAAGCGTTAGATCATGTGTCAAGAAGAAGGTAGGATATTCTTGAAATTAGGCTGATGTATCTCAGAAAGTTTGTTGAACTGAATGTCTTTTGTCTTTTGCATCTCCTTTTGGTTGTTTCTCTGTTCAAAATATGTGTGCTTTGATGGTTTTGTATTTGTTGTGATGCTAAGTTGTTTGTTAGTCCAATGATAACACTTGGTGGGAAATGGTCCATAAAATTCAGTAGCATATTATTGCCTTGTGATCAAAAGGTTATAAGTTCGAGCCGTAAAAATAATTTTTTACAAAAATGTAAGGTAAAATTAAATATAATAAATTCTTATGATTCAGTTTTTTTCAGACCTCACGTGTAACAGGAGCTTAGTGCACTGGGGTACCTATTTTATTATTTACTTGGGTGAGTTGAACGATCTCCGCTTTCTGCCCACCAAAGCAATAGTATTTTGGTATAACTACGGTGTCCGGACCTGTTTATGCGTATCTTAATTGTTTATTTGATATCTATTACCTTACATCAGTACAATTATCGAATAATTATGTCTGTTTTATCTTTACTGGAATTTGAACTTGGAACCTCATTTGTTACCATTTGACCACTAATTTCGTTCAAGTAACGGATTCTAGCCAACTGAAAGGATCTTCTAATCAATGCAGAGATCATTTGGATTCCATTAGTAACGAGGATTCGGAATATGATACATTGATTAATTCTTGAATTTGACGATAATTATAAACTTATAGTCTTATAGATATTGATGAAATTTTGAAGGATAAATCATAGGCAGGTTGTATGTTTTTCTAATGTCTCAACGAGAGGTTTATAATTTTGGTCAATGAAGAAGTGAGATCTAGTTTTGGTCTACCATCTTTCACTAACATAAAAAGACTTAAATTACAATGGGTGCCTAATTTAATATTCTTATATTTTAATTTAGATGACACTTTTCGCTTATCTATAGTTAAATTGTGTGACATTTGACAAATATTTTAAAATATATTTATTAGTCATATTGACATGGATTTTTTATTTATTTATACTCTATCCGTTTCAATTTATGTGAATTGTTTGACTGAGCACGAAGTTTAAGAAAAATAAAGACTTTTAAAATTTGTGGTCCTAAACAAGTTAAAAAGGGACTTATAAAAGCTTCTCATTAAGGGTATAATTGTAAGTTTAAGCAAAATTGTTTCCAAATTTAGAAAATGGCCATTCTTTTATGAACGGACCAAAAAGAAAATAGGTTCACATAAATTGAAACGAGGAAGTAGTATTTCTCGTATAATTTTTGAATATTTAGATTTAAATTTTTAAAATTTTGAGTTGACTTAATCTAATTTAGGTTCGAAATTTAATTAAACCGACTCTGAATAGACAAAATATATTATCTAAATTAAAATAGATTGAGTACTTCCTTTACAACTCATAGTGGATTAGTCAAAATAGAAGTGACAATCAAATTTGGTCAATGAAGAAAATAAGAGAGATGTAGATTTAGATCTATTTGAAGAAAAAAATTGCGTTATTGGGCTCAAATTTTATCCTGTCACATGCATAAAAAACTAGTATTTCTTCTTGTAGTTTTCTTATTTATTAAGTATGAAATAGTAGCCTGAGTTTAACATATCGTTTTATAATGTATCGTATCGTATCGTATTGTATTGTATTATATTGTATTGTATTGTATTGTATTGTATTGTATTGTATTGTATTGTACTGTACTGTATTGTATCGTTTGATGGATAGATTGTGTCGTTTGCCGTCGTTTTATGATATCACACACCAACAATATGAAGAATAAACTTGCAATATTATAAAAAAATATTATGATACGATATACAAAAAGGTAGGGTAAATAATAAAATAAAATTATTTAATAATAATGAAGGGTGAGATTGAGAGAAAAGGACAAGGTAACGACGTAACCACACCAAATCGATCTTTACATAAAAGTGGGACATTCCGTTGTTATATAACGACGGATTTAACGATACGATACAATAAAATTTAAGTAACAATCAAAACAAATATCGTATTTAAAGTAAAAAAATACGATGCAATACAATATGTAACAACCATCCAAACAAGCTGTTAAAGTCGCAAAAGATATGACCAAATTAAAAGATTAAAAACAGAAAGAAAGAAAATAAAATTGCCTGAAAATTACCATATTTCTTATCTATATATATGTGATTATTTCTTCAGCTGCTTAATTACCTTTCGCATACTTTTTTTTCATTTTCAACTTCGTAAATTTAAATTCGTGTCAGGATGTCCTATATTTAGAGTAAAATACTCTCTAATAAAGACGAGTCCATACACATAATTCGAATCCGAGATCTTTGTTCAATCACAATTCTTTTAGTACGATTCTTTTTATTTTTTATTTTTTGTTATAATCAGCTGTTTCTGTGGGAGTGACTCAGTGCTTTCTCAACTCTCAAATGTTTTCCTGGAAAAAGATAAAATTTTCTAGGTAAAAGCAATTTAGCTTTTTCTGCTTTCCGTATATAAATTACTAATAAAAGATAAAATGGAAAACTATACGAAAAAGCAACTTTCCAAATTATTGTACTCTAAAGATAAGTGAAGAAAACGCCACGTCAGATATACTATGGAGTACTACTTAACTATTAACTTACTTTAACTTTTTCTTTTTTATTGGTTTATATTGTAAGGTATACCTCATTGCAAGATTCGTCGACCTCTCGTTGCCTCCACCCAATAGCTAATAAGCCGAAAAAGGTTACAGTCAGTTGCCCTTCCACTTATTATCATGCGGTGCTCGATTTCGACCATTATTGACACCTTGACCACAAGTCTCGCTGTTTCCTGATCGACATCGATTGACTCTTTTCTCAATGTTACCTTGCCCTGAATATTCTGGGGCGGGTTTTGACCAATACATGGTCGATTTGAATTGGAATTGTCAAGTCATCCATAACTATTTAGTCAAAACAAGAATTCATTTTGATTGAACCGTCTAATTTGCTCTGTTTATTCGTTTATTGTAGGGTATATCTCATTGTAAGATTTCATCGACCTCCAGTTTCCCCCACCAAATAGCCAATAGGTCGAAAAAGGTTACAGTCAATTGCCCGTCCCGTTATCATCAACAAAAGACTACCGTACACACATTTTTGCCGGCAAGCTACCCTCGTCTACCTCTCGGAATAACTAATTTTGGATTAATTATATCATGATATTTTTCAACCAAACGCGGAATAAACTCACGAGCCCTATATGCACTAGGAAATTTCTTGTTCATAAGGATGAGAGTCATTTATCTACAATATGCATGAGGCCAAAAATTTGGAAGAACTGACTTAACTTGAAAGATATCAATTGGGGTCCATGACAATTGGCCAAAAACTAATTAAACAAACAAATATAGGAATATTATTTCTAACTAGAGCTAAAGCAACCAGCCAAAATCTAGCTAGTAATGTCAAAAGCTAGAAGTATCATTTTCAGTAATCAGACTATCTGGCTCAAACTTGAACACTAGAATTGAACTCTATTGAATCTCCTCTTGTTTCTTAGCTATACTCAGTGGTTTGACGATATTTTCGTAAAATTAAATATTTTATATACGTATTTTTTTAGTATTGATTTAATTATTATCTACTGGTCTTATAATCCAAAATGGTTGAATGATGCACATAATTAAATACTAGTTATGTACCGAAAGTAGTGCCGGCTCAAGAGCCAAGCGACCGAAGCAAGGGTTTTAGGCCCCTAAGTTTCTAAGGCCCCATTAAGAATTAGGTTCGATTATTCTAACTTACTTACTATCTTTTTTTTGAATTTAAATTTATTACCTATAGTAGTATATCCCTTTTCACTTTTTATCATAATTTAAATATGTCAACTATAAAGAAGAATCGGTTACTTAATATGATATTTTTAAAGTTTAAGGCCTCATAATATAAAAAAGGCATTTGAATAAACCTTCGCTTTAGGCTCCTATTGTTCTTGAGCCGCCCTTGATTGAAAAGAACATGAATCGATTTTTGCTTAATATCTTTTTTCTCCTTTCTTTTAGTAGTGCACCCATTATTCTAAAAATCCTTGATTTGCCTCCACTGCTCCGAAGATATGATAGATTTGGATTCTTTAATTCAGACTTTAGAGGATCATCCGTTTCTTATCTGTATTTCTATCATTTTCTATCTCATTGTGTCACGTTTAATTCTGTCGAGATTAGAAAATCACCATTAATACTTCTATCTAAATTTAAGATAATATTTTGTGGCATAACTTTGGGGCTATTTATAACTAGCCAATTAAAAAGTCTCAAATATATTAATATAGCGAGAGGTTCAATTTAGGATAGTTGAGACCAAAAATTACTTGTAAAACTAAACATTGGATACTTATAAAACTATTTACCCGTAAAACCGGATAACAATTAAACTTATAAGTGGTTTTAAGGATACATGTTTTCACCTAGTACCAATTGGTAAATACGATAATCAACAACAACAACAACAACTACCCAGTATAGTCCCACAAAGTGGGGTCTAGGGAGGGTAAGATGTACGCAGCCTTACCCCTACCCTGAAAGGGTAGAGAGACTGTTTCCGATTGACCCTCGGCTAAAGAAGATGAAGGAAGACCTGATAGCAAGACAAATAGTTAGAAGACTAAATCGGTGATAACAACACAAGATATGAAAGGAGTATTGCTAGCAAGTAATAGCAAGATAGTATATTTAGACAGATAAGTCTAAGGCAGCACATGAGAATATGGCAAAGTCCTAATAGCAAACTATGGATTACCGAAGGTAAGTAAACATAGAACAAGACACGCAACTATATCAAACTAAGAAAAAAAGGGGTACCATACTAGCACTAATCCTATCTAACTAGGGAAGACAAAGGGAAATGCACGACTACCTACTAACCTTCCACCCTATTCTTCCGCCTCCACACCCTTCTACCTAGGGTCATGTCCTCAGTCAGCTCAAGCTGCGCCATGTACCGCATGATCACTTCTCCCCAAGACTTCTTAGGTCTACATCTACCCCTCTTTTCACCTCCCAAGGCCAACCTCTCACATCTCCTGACTGGGGCATCTGTGCTTCTCCTCTTAACATGCCCAAACCATCTCAACCTTGTCTCACGCATCTTTACCTCCACAGGGGCCACTCCCACCTTGTCCCAAATAACTTTATTCCTAATTCTATCCAATCTGGTATGCTCACACATCCATCTCAACATCCTCATTTTCGCTACCTTCATATGTTGGGCATGTGACATAAATACGATAATAAATAATAGAAATTAACGGTAAAGTAAAGCAAACCAGTGTTGAAATGAAATTCAACCCTCGAGTTAGAACACCCTCGAACTAATTGAGAATATATTTATATAATATGAAATAAACTGAGGAATAAGAGAGTATAAGAGAGGAAGAGTAATGGGTTGCTTTGATATGTGAGAATAAGATGGTCTACAAATGATTAAAACCCCCTTTATATAGTAGAGGAATTCCACTTATGGTACAATTCTAATTACAGAAGAAAATCTCATGATTAGCTAAACAACCGTTCTTGATTTGACTCGTTTCGAGATTTTCGTCATGATCCTCGAGCAGTCACGGATATCTTGGCTTTCCGTTATTAGGCTATCTTCGGTCTTGCTCGATGTTTATCCCGTTTGGTTTCTTTCATCATTGGTCCCGATCTCGATGGGTACTTCGAAACCCAAAGTCGGTACCTTATCCTCGCGTCTCGGTCTGATATAATGCGAGGCCGATTCTCGATCCATCCCCCTGGTCTCGACTAATCAATAAAATTGGGTGGGCACGATTTTAATCGTATACAGATAGTCCCCTCATTTTTTGTAGTGTAGTGACAAGAAACGAATTGAGTCCTCAAGTTTTACCCTAATTGGTCATGATGTCATCACAGTGACGTAAGAGACAGAGGTGACTTAGACGTCCCGTCGGTGCAAATCCCCAAGTTATTAATGCGTGTCAGCTGATAGTCGACCACTAGCAACTTTGAACCGTCACCGTGAAATCCATAAATATGCCTCTTTTCCAATCTTTCAAACTTTACTTTCAATCTATTCTGCTCTAATCTTCAAAGCTCTCTGCATTCTTCAAGTTATATTCAGGTTTCATTTTTAACCTCTTCCCAAGACACCAAATCTCATCATCTTCATCTTTCTTTAACCTCAAAACTAAATGGCAAAAACGTCAAAGACTGTGCCACAAAAAGAAGCCGCTTCATCATCTCGGTCAGTCGGCGAGAAAACACCGGTGTAACCACTCCCTGAGGAGTGCATTCCCGGGGGGTGCGTCGTCAGTTTTAACTTTAAGATTGAAAAAACCTCGTCGGTCCCCGGTCGATGCGAGCCGGTATCGAGACACATATGCTCGATATCTGAGAACTTCCCCAAGCAAGTGAAGAAAGACTGCAGTTGGAAGGGAAAAGAAGTGGTTATATCGGCCCCGAAGAAGATATCACTACCCACGTGGAAGGGTGTTTGAGTGTTTTTTTCCCGATAAAACTATCATTTCATTTATCAGAAAGATTGATCTTTACATAGTAGGATACTGCTGACCAGTTCCTTTTCTCTATTGAAACTATTCTTAACTCCACATCTACAAGGTGTATCTACTATGTAACTATACTGCTATATGTATCACAACCTATATACTTTACTCTAATATCATAAACATAAACACAAAAATACAAGTATAAGACTGGCTAAGGGTGTCTGTTCAAGGTTCCCATGTGCTTCTGCCAATTACTGTGTAGATGGCCTTTGATGTGTATATAAGCTATTATCTCTCGACATATCTGCTCTGATGAGGTGTTCCCATTTTGAAATCTGAGCATGTTTCTGTCTCTCTATAAGCTGTATATCAGCATGCCAAACACAACTACAATGATGTTGCCAATTCCTTGCTTCTTCCTAGCATAGGTAGCCACCTAGTGTAACTCCTCCTTCAAAGGTTGAATCTGCCTTTGAACTCCCAGCCAATTTAGTAGTCTCTGCCATATAGTATTGGTGTAAGAGCATTCAAAGAATAAGTGTTCAAATAGTTCATCTTCCTTATCACAAAAAACGCACAATTGAGATACTTGTATGCCCATCTTATGCAGTCTATCAACTGTTGGTAATCTCCCTTGTATGGCCGGCCATAAGTTGAACTTGTGGTTGGGATGTATATAAGGATGCAGAATCAAGCTTTTCCAGTAGACCTTCTTCTGACCCTGAGGAGTTTGCAATTTGTATGTTTCTTAATACTGAATCTACCACTTGTGTTCTGTAATGTTACAAGTCTATCAAGTAGATTACCGTGCAAGGTTGGTAGATCCAGTATTAAATTCCTAAGCTCAATGATCTTCCTTACAATCCAAGCTGCATTCTTAGGTATAGTCATGTTTTTAAGTTTTTACACTTACCCTTTCACGCTGGGTCCCCTCGATCCAGTTATTGTTGATTTCTGCCAAAAATACCAAGTAATCCTAGGGCAAACCCACCCCTCATTTTGGAGAATTGTTATTCTGCTCCTATTTTTTGTGAGCAAATCGAGGGTCTCCCTTTCACCTTATTAGGTTGTACAGCCCCCGACTCTACCGAGGTAGGCTAGTAAAGCTCCAGCGCCGGGATACCAAGGCATTGATTTCGAGCCTAGATGAGAACAAAGATCGAGGATGGATGGCTCGGTTTGTCTGAGTGAAGACCTCGGACCTGATTTCGGCCGAGGGCAAGATGTTCCCAAAGACATAGAATATGAAACGTAAGTACGATTCCACTATTAGCTTCTATTTGTTATTTTTGCTTCTTCATTTTTTCTCATAAACATTCTTTTTCATGGTGTAGCGGTTGCTTGGATGCCCGGTGCAATCCCTAACCTCGATAGTTGGGTCAGGAACCTAGCCTCGACTTCCACGTATGCTGAGTGCGCATGGCGCAACCTGTCAAAGGGCCGGTGGAAGGCCAAAAACCATGGTAAGTCTCATTCTCGGACTTACTTATCCACTAAAGTGTTTTTCCGAGCTTACTCGGTTTCCTTTTCCTTTTGCAGGTCTTGGTAAAGACACGACCATGAGGTCTCTGCCCGACGATGAAGAAACTTCAATCCCAGTCCCAAAGACGGTAAAGGAGAAAAAGAGAAAAAGGACCTCGACCTCCGAGGATCCGGAGCCTAAGAAGAGGGTGGCTCGTAAGCCAACACCAAATGCCGTTCCTCTGTATGTAGGGTCAGCCCAACTCCTAAGAGATGAGGAATAAGAATAAGAAAAAGAAGACGACTCGGGATTGGTGGCTTGAGTGAAGACAAACACCAAGGCTAAGAAGGCCTCCGAGTCGGCAGGAGTCAAAAACATTCTGCCTCGAGCTGACGGGGCCTCGGGAGGAGACTTGGGTAAAGTCCCCGGGTTGGCAAAGGCCGAAGGTGCCAAACCTCGAGATGAAAAGGCAGTTGAAAAAGCTAAGGAGACTGGTCCCGAGACTCCTCGTTATGAAGAGAACCCCTCAAGAGATCCACTTGGGGCAATAAAAATTGGAGACTCCTCGTCACTTCCTTCATTTTTCCGAGGGGATGATTCGGGAGGCTCGAACCATAGAGACTCCTTATGTAGAAGGAGCCCACAGAGGGGAAGATCCCTTCCGTGGTTATTTTCCCGGGGTCGAGGATGTCGCCGGCCTAAGTGACTTGGAAATGCTAAGGAAGGATTCGGGTGGGACCTTCTCAAGTTTCAGAGTGACCAATAAGTTCCCGGCCCCTAGCGTCTGTCCCAAGATCAAACGTTTAATTGGCATCTTGATCCCGAAGGATGCACGAGTTTTTACTGGCCCCGTAGGGGTGGCCAGTTATCTTCGGGGTCTGGTCACAGAGGAAGACCAAGCCCTGATGGACGAAGTGGGAGCACCGTGTATCTTCAATGAGGCATTACATGCCTTGAATCGGGTAAGCCTTAACTCCCTTTGTCTATATCATACTTGTATGTTTTATCTTCTTACCTGATTTCTTTTCTTCTATCTATGCATGCCTCGATGCTTCATCATGAAGAATTTTCTAGGTCTCAAATAGAACTAAGTCGATACGAGGGCGATATTCAAGGGCTCACTGAGTAGAAGAATGCCCTTAAACTTCTCAGTGGGCAGAAAAAGGAAGAAATCAAGGACCTCTGAGCTAAGCTAGCCGTGGCTCAGAAAGAACAAAGCGACCTAACCGAGCAGGTAATAAAAATCTTAGAAGCTCATGGCATCAGTTATGGAGTGATGACTAACAATTCGATCTCATAGGTCCATCAGAAGCTCGAGATAACCGAGCGGCTCCGTGGAGAGGTAGATGCGGTGAAGGAGGAAACCATAGCATGGAAGCAAAATATGGACCGTGTTGCCTCAGAAAAAGAGGTTGCTTGAACTCAGTTGTCCTCGGCTGAAATCATATCCAGGGATTGAAAGAGAAGAACTTGGCACAAACCTAGAAGATTGAGGATCTTCAGGCTCGATTGGTTACGGAACTTGCAAAGGCCAAAATCTGAGGCTGAGACGACCAAGGCTGAGGCAATCGTGGCCATCTACCGGTCCGATGCTAAAGTCACTCAAGCTTGAGCAAAGGAAGTTGCCGATGCTGCTCAAGTTCGAGCATATTGGGTCACTGAGTATGACAAGTGACAATTTCGAAGGGAGAACCTCGAGGAGATCCACACTCGCAGATTCAATCTTACTACCAAGATAAAAAATGCTAAAGAGATCGAAGCCGACGCCAAGGCAATGGCCTCTTCTGATGATCATGGCGCCGGGAGCGTGAGCGGGTTGGAGAGTGGAGGGGACCCCGATTGCGAAGAAGCTGCCTCTGGAGAAGATTAGGCACTTAGGATTTTTCACTTTGAGTTTTTGTATAGAACCTCGACCGGGCCTATGTTGCCACTGTAAACAAATTCTAGCATATATACAAAGACCTTTTTCCCTTTCCGTCTTGTCTTTACTTCATTTCTGCCTTATGAAATTCTTTTTCCATTTATTCCTTATGAAATTTTGTTTCATTGATTCCTTATGAAGTTGCATCCATTCGAGACTTAGGCAATTTTGACCAAACCGAACTAGTATAGTTTTTACGATCGAGTGAGTTCTTGATCGAACTCGAAGTAGGGTAACCCTTAGGTTTTAATTGAGTGAGGATTATCTCTCGAACTCAAGACAAAAGATTACCCTTAGGCTTTTGTATCAGGCTGATATGGCCTTTGTTAAAGAATGGCTTTTTCCCTTTTTCGACTTGAAAAGTAATTGTTAGTTATATAGAATTTGTTACGCCTTAGCATGAAATAGGGAATTTGTTCGGGAGTTCGAACAATTCTGCACCCATTAGGGTTTCCGAGGCTCGATATTATCAAAGACTTTTGTTTCGTAACGCCTTAGCATGAAATAAGGAATTTGTTCGAGAGTTTGAACAATTTGTACGTATTAGGGTTTTCGAGGCTCGATATTATCGTATCCCTTTGTAGTTTTGCCGAGGGTAGCCTTTATAATCGATTTAGGAAAGTATTTGAAGGCCTGTTTTATTACGGAATATAGACGTCTTCGAACCGTGTTAATTCGACCGTAGCCTTTTATTCGAGATTCGCCTCTTAGGCTTATTTCCTATTTCACTTCGAGCTTGCCCTAAGTTTTAGTCCCCGAGTGGGGTACTCCTCGAGTGGGGTGGCCGTAGCCTATAAAAATCGAGGGTTGCCTTCTTAAGGTCTTATGATCTCGAGGTTTTAAAAATCCGATCTTGTCTATTTTTCAGACGGTAGTCCCCGAGTGTGGGGCTAGTTGTTCAAACTTTAGTTGTGATCGGCCCTTAAGCATGTATACACAATAGATCAAGAGTATGAAATTTTAAAGTAAAATTTTTCTAAGGCATGAAATATTTGGCAAGGAAAAATACTTCCTTAATAGATGATTATACATGTGTATATGTCCTATGTCAGGGTTAGAGTAACCTATATTGGCAATGATAAAATTTACCTATCGAGACCCTGTTGACACGAAGTACTTTCCTTGCAACAAAGTTGACATTCTAGGGTGATGCCCCCCAGTATTCGAGGTTGATTGTAAAGAAGCCTCGGATACTATTTAATTGCTCTAAGTTAGCACGAACAATGGTTGACTCATTAAAAACCTCGCTGGAAAAACCCATTTGGGACAAAAACCGGTCTAAGGGAAAAAGAGTGCAACATATGCTTTCAGACCTAAAGACTTTGTGTTGAAGAATCCATCGTTGTCCTCGGTCGAACACATGTAATTGGTTAATTTAAAATATAGTTGAAAATGGAGAAGGTCGTACCTTAGCAGTGGTATCGTTTTAGGAGTGATACATTCCAATTTTTTGATAGTTGCTTGTCGTTCATCGTGCCGAGCATGTAGGATCCCTTTCCTATAATGTCGAGGACCTGATATGGTCCCTCCCAATTTGGACCCAGTTTTCCTTCATCGAGTTTTGAGTGTTGAGGGTGACTTTTCTTAGTACTAAGTCCCCGATTTAAAGTGTCGGAGATTGTCTCTTCGATTGTAATACCTTTCGATCCGCTATTTTTGTGCGGCCAATTGAACGAAGGCGACCTCTCATCTTTCATCCAACAATTCTAGGCTCGTATTCATGGCCTCGCGATTCGATTCTTTTGTTGCATATCGAAACCTAAGGCTAGGTTCCCCGACCTCGACTGGGATAAAGGCTTCGACACCATAAAATAAAGAAATTGGTGTTGCCCCCGTACTGGATTTTTGACGTCGTGCGGTATGCCCAAAGAACCTTGGGCAATATCTCTCTCCATTTTCCCTTAGCGTCAGTCAATCTCTTCTTATGATTTTGAATGATGGTTTTGTTGGTCGATTCGACTTGCCCGTTCCCACAGGGATGATACGGTGTTGATAGAATCCCTTTAATCTTGTGATCATCGAGGAATTTAGTCACTTTGCTGCCGATGTACTGCTTTCCGTTAACGCACACAATCTCGGCAGGCATGCCGATCGACATATAACTTGGTCCCAAATAAAGTCTATGACTTCTTTTTCTCTAACTTTCTCGAAAGCCTGTGCTTCAACCCACTTAGAAAAATAATCCGTCATAAATAAAATAAATTGAGCTTTACCTGGGTCCGATGGGAGGGGACCGACGATGTCCATTCCCATTTTCATGAACGGCCATAAGGATAAGACTGAGTGGAGTTGCTCCCTGGGCTGGTGAATCATCAACTCATACCTTCGACATTTATCGCACCTTCGAACGAACTCTTTTGTATCCTTTATATATCGACCCAATAGTACCCTACTCTGATAACTTTGTGAATCAATGACTAGGAACCAAAATGATTTCGACAAGTGCCTTCGTGAATTTCTTGTAGGATGTAGTCGGTGTCTCCTGGTCCCAAATATATCGTGAATGGTCCATCGAACGTTCTCTTGAACAGTATTCCATCCTCGACCAAGGTGAACTGCGTTGCCTTTGTGCTTAGTGTCCTCGGCTCCTTCGGATCTGATGGGAGCTTCCCCTTCTTTAGGTATTCGATATACTTATTTCTCCAATCCCATGTCAGACTTGTAGAGTTTATTTCGGCATGGCCTTCTTCGATCACCGACCTCGAGAGTTGTACGATAGTCCCCGAGCTAAGTTCGTCATCTTTGAGCGATGGCCCCAAGTTTCCAAGGGCATCGGCCGCGTTGTTCTATTCCCGAGGTACGTGCATTAAGATCCATTCTTTAAATAGATGTAGAGTCACCAGTAGCTTGTCCAAGTACCTCTGCATTTGGTCTTCTCGAACCTCGTAAGTTCTGTTGACGTGGTTTACCACAAATAGGGAATCATATTTGGCCTCGATGACCTCTTCTCCCAAACTCTTAGCCAGCTTGAGACCTGCAATCATGGCCTCATACTCGGCCTCATTGTTAGTTAATTTCGAAGTTCTGATAGATTGTCTAATTGTATTACCTATGGGTGGCTTCAAAATTATGCCTAATACGGACCCCTTCACATTCAAAGCGCCGTCTGTGAAGAGGATCCACACCCTCGAGATGTACCCTATTTAAATAATAGTTCCTTTTCAACCTCGGGTACGATGGCTGGCGTGAAGTTGGCCACAAAGACCGCCAAGATACTCGATATCATACCCACTGATCTCGACGATCCAATTGGCCAGTCGACCCGAGAGTTCAGGTTTGTGCAAAATATTGCGAAGGGGATGGGTAGTTACAACACAAATTGGGTGACATTGGAAATATGGTTTAAATTTCCTAGAGGAATTTATTAAAGCAAGCACTAATTTTTCTAAGTGTGGGTATCGGGTCTCGGCCTCACCTACGGTCTAACTAACATAGTAGATAGGGAATTGCGTACCTTGCTCTTCTCGAACTAGGACCCCACTTACCGCTTTTTACAAGGCTGCTAAGTATAAGTAGAGTTGCTCGTCCGCTTTTGGGGTGTGAAGTAGTGGCGGGCATGACACGTATCGTTTTAGTTATTCTATGGCTTGTTTTCATTCTAGGGTCCATGCAAAGTTTCTCTTCTTCTTAAGCAGTGAGAAGAACTAGTGACTTCTATGTGAGGACCTCAAAATGAATCGACCTCGGGTAGCTATGCGCCCTGTTAACCTTTGTACAACCTTGAAATTATCCACGGCCGTGATATCTTCAATGGCCTTGATTTTGTTGCGATTGATCTCGATCCCCCTATTTGATACCATGAAGCCGAGAAACTTGCCCGAGCCGACTCAGAACGTGCACTTCTCCGGGTTGAGCTACATGTTGTACTTTCTTAGTATGTCTAAGGTCTCTTGCAAATGTTTCAAATGGTCCGATGCTCGCAGGGACTTAACTAAAGTGTCATTAATATAAACTTTTATTGATTTTCCTATTTTTTCTTCGAACATTCAATTTTTCTAGGCGTTGATAAGTCGCACCAGCATTTTTTAGTCTGAACGGCATTACGTTATAAAAATAAGGGTCGTACTTAGTGATAAATGAAGTCTTTTCCTGATCCTCCAGGTTCATTTGTATTTTATTGTACCCGGAGTAGGCATCGAGAAAACTGAGAATCTCGTGAACGGTCGTGGCATTGATCATTCGATCGATATTCGACAAAGGAAAATAATCCTTAAGGCATGATTTGTTTAAGTCCTTATAGTCTACGCACACTCTAAGCTTATTTCCCTAATTAGGGACTATAACTAAGTTTGCTAACCACTCGGGATATTTTACTTCTTGGATTGACCCTATTTTGAGAAGTTTGGTTACCTCGTCCTTGATGAATGCGTGCTTAACCTCGGACTAGGGCCTTCTCTTTTTCTTTACTGGACGGAACTTCGGGTCCAAGCTTAGTCGATGTGTAGTGATCTATGGTGGGATCCCTGTCATATCGAGATGGGACCAAGCAAAGCAATTTATGTCATATAAAAGGAATTGAATAAGTTTTTTTCTTGAGCTCGGGAGTCAACCCTGTGCCCAGGTATACCTTTCATTCGGGCAGGTCCTCGATTAGTATAACTTGTTCTAATTCTTCGACTGTCGATTTGGTGGCATTGGAATCGTCGGGAATTATGAAGGATCGAGGGATCCGGTGGTCATCGTCCTCGTTCGCTCCCGCTGCTCCGACTGAGTCGAGGCTGGTGCAAGTGGTTGCTATTTGGCCTCCTACTTTCCTTTCGACTCCGGTCCCTTTGTTGATGGGAGCGCCGTCAACGGTATCACTTCATCGGCCACAAACATCTCTTTGACGACATGTTGTTCCCCATACGCCATTTTTACTCCCTCCGGTGTTGGGAATTTCAGAACTTGGTGAAGGGTTGATGGGACCTCCCTCATGTTATGAATCCAGGATCTTCCGAGTAGGACATTGTATCTCATGTCGCCCTCGATCACATGGAAATTTGTTTCTTGAACGGTCCCAACTACGTTTACTGACAAGATAATTTCACCTTTGGTTGTTTCACTCTCCATGTTGAAGCCATTAAGAACCCAAGCTATGGGCACAATCTGATCCTATAGGCCGAGTTGCTCCACGACCCTCAATCGAATAATGTTGGCCTAGCTTCTTGGATAAATCAAAACACGTTTAACCTGAATTTTATTCATAAGTATAGATATTACGAACACATCATTGTGGGGTTGTGAGATACCCCCTGCTATCTCATCGTTGAAAGACAAGGTCCCTTCTGACACATAGTCCCGAGTTCGCTTTTCCTTGGTGATCGACACTTTGGTGCGCTTGAATTCGGGTGCACGCGGGATATCGACCCCACCGACGATCATGTGAATCACATGTTGTGGTTCTTCCTGCTCGTTCTTCCTGTTTGCCCCCTGTCTCTAAGTGGTTCTTAGCTAGGTCGCTCAAAAATTCTCGAAGGTGGCCCTCATTGAACAAACGTGCTACCTCCTCCCTTAGCTGTCTGCAATCCTCCGTTCTATGACCATGAGTATCATGGTACTTGAATATTTTATTAGGGTTACTTCGAGACAGATCGGTCTGTAGGGGTTGAGGCCACCTGGTATCTTTGATCCGCCCAATGGCCGATACAATAGCTGATGCATCGACGCTGAATTTGTATTCTGATAGTCGTGGTGCTTTTGTGGGCTCGACATATTTGTCGAAGACATTCTTACTCATGAGGCCTTGGGAGCTCTATCCTCGATCATTCCTTCGATCTCTTCGGACGGGGTTACATCCAGGACCGCTGTTTCTCTGATATTTGTTGTATGGTTGATGCCGATCTTTGTTCGATCAGGGTTCTCTATCGATGTCCTTTTAAATTTTGCTGATAGGCCTGTTTGGGTAAACGGAACCAGAAGGAGTTCTCAACTAATCATCATCAACCCTGATTTCTAACTGTTATCAATTATGCAGATCGGTCCAGGTCACATCTGGATAATCAATTAAATTCTGCTTTAGCTGTCCTGAGGCCACCAAACTTCGTACGTTCAGTCCTTGAGTAAAATCTTGTACAACCCAATCATCTGTGACAGGGGGTAGGTCCATACGTTCCATTTGGAACCGAGATACAAATTCCCTTAAAATTTCGTTGTCCTTCTGTTTCACTTCGAAGAGGTACGACTTCCTAGTTTCGACCTTTATTGCTCCGGCGTGTGCTTTGACGAAGGAATCTGCGAGCATGGTGAAGGTATCAATGGAATTGGGCGGCAAATAGTGGTACCATATAATCGCCCCCTTCATTAAAGTTTTTCCAAACATTTTCAGCAGAACAGACTCAATCTCGTCATCCTCTAAATCATTCCCTTTATTGCGCATGTATAAGAAGTGACATGCTTATTAGGTTCGGTGGTCCCATTATACTTGGAAATTTCTAGCATGCGGAATTTCTTTAGGATGGGCTTAGGAGCCTCACTTTAGGGGAAAGGCTTCTGCACGAACTCTTCGAATCCAAACCTTTCAAAATCAGTGGTGCCCCCGGAATTTGATCAACTTGGGAGTTATACGTTTCTACTTTTTTGTGATTTACTTCAATCTTCTTCTCCCCCTATTTGATCAATTTTGTTAGTTCTTAGAGCATTTTCATAATGGCGGGCTTAGTCACCGATTCATTCTCGTTTAACCTCTCCGGTATTGGTTCAGCTCTATGAACAACTTCTGGTGAGGGCTCGGGTTCAACCCCACTCGGTGCACAGTTCTGATTTTGTAGTTGCGCTATAGCAGCTTGTTAAGCCTGTAACATTTCAAATATCACTTGAAGGCTGACTCCGTCGTCCTCTCCGCCCTGCGTACCTCGATCGCCAGATCGAACTTCCCTGCAGATGCTATTCTCGGGATCGACGCCTAGATTTGCATTTAGGGAGAATGTAAAACTAACGTCGATGTGATTTGCAATCGGTACTCCCTCGAGGCCAGCCTGAGGCACTTCGATCCTTGGGGCGGCTATATTGTCGTTTTCTCCATGAAAACCAAGGCCGTTGTCGGTGTGTGTGGGTGCTGCTTGTGAGTTCGACATGCTAATCCTGAAATCAAAAACACTTACGAGAACAACCAGGAAACCGCTATTATCCTTATCCCCACGGTGAACGCCAAACTGTTTACCCTTAAAATCGGATAATAATTAAACTTATAAGTGGTTTTAAGGATACGTGCTTTCACCTAGCACCGATTGATAAATACGATAATTAGTAATAGAAATTAATGTTAAAGTAAAGCAAACTAGTGTTGAAATGCAATTCAGCCCTCGAGCTAGAACACCCTCGAACTGACTGAGAATAGATTTATAAAATATGAAATAAACTGACGAACAAGAGAGTATAAGAGAGAAAGAGTAATGTATTCCTTTTATATGTGAGAATAAGATGGTCTACAAATGATTAGGACCCCCTTTTATATATTATAGGAATTCCACTTGTGGTACAATTCTAATTACAGAAGGAAATTCCATGATTAGCTAAATAATCGTTCTTGATTTGACCCGTTCCGAGATTTCAGCCATGATCCTCGAGCAGTCACAAATATCCCGGCTTTCCGTTATTAGGCTATCTGTGGTCTTGCTCGATGTTTATCCCATTTGGTTTCGATCATCACTGGTTTCGATCTCGATGGGTACTTCGAATTCCGAACTCAGTACCTTATACTCACGTCTCGGTCTGATATAATATGGGCTGATCCTCGATCCATCCCCTAGTCTCGGTTAATCAGTAAAATCAGGTGGGCTCAATTTTAACAGTATACAAAAACAAGGATTAATATTTTTATAATGGGAGTGCGTAGTGAATCAAGCTTAATAAACCTAATAAACTTCATGATCCAAACAGCTAGACAATTGAAAGGAATATAATTTAGTTTGGTCGGAATTCATTTTATTGTTTGTGAAAAATCAAAATGTGACAACTCTTAAAGAGAGGTATAATTGTCTCAATTTTTGCAGCTTTAGATCTTTTATATCACAGATAGATATAGACATAGATATTACAGAAAAAATATAATAACCAAGAAACAATATGTACAGTACAAACTAAAAAATCAGACAGTTTGATAAATTGGTCTTGAAAATATTGATTTTAAAATCTGAGCAGTTTTAACTTATATTTATATAACTGAGTAAAAGAATATTTATATTATTAATGTAATTTAACTTGTTGTAATGGGTTACTTAATTCTCATATTTTCCATGTTATTGATTCTACTTATTATGAACAGTAATTTACAACAAACAACAACAACAACAACCCAGTAAAATTCTACTAATGGGGTCTTGGAAGGGTAGTGTGTTCGCAGACCTTACCCCTACCCCGAAGGAGTAGAGAGGCTATTTTTGAGAGGCCCTCGGCTCAAGAAAACAAAAAGACAAAAGGAGACAATATTAGTTTCACCACAGAAATCATAGAAAAAATAGGAACAACATGAAAACCAGAAGAAAGATGCAAAGCAAAAGCGATAGCTACTAAATAGGTCCTGCACTGAAAAGTGAAATAGTAAGACACCACATTGCCACTAGCTATCTTAGACAAAAACCCTAACAGACTGGTCTCATAATGGTACGAAGTAAGGGAAGACACAACTACCTCCTAACCTACAACCCTAATACTCGACCTCCACATCTTCCTATCAAGTGTCATGTCCTCGGAAATCTGAAGCCTCGGCATATCCTGCCTGATCACCTCTCCCCAATACTTCTTTGACCGCCCTCTACCTCTTCTCGTTCCCTCCACTACCAGCCGCTCACATCTCCTTACCGGAGCATTTGGGCTTCTCCTGTGAACATGCCAGAACCATCCGAACCCTGCTTCCCGCATCTTGTCACCAATGGGAGCCACATGCACATTCTCCTGAATATCACCATTCCTAAGCTTATCCATCCTAGTGTGCCCGCACATCCACCTCAACCCAGTAATTTATGATTATTTTTTAGGTAATGGAATGGTATAAAATATGCAGTAACACTATTGGTGTATTAAAAAAAACTCGTTCTAAAAATATCTCTAATTTTTACTTGTTTGTGCATCAAATAGTACACTAGGCATATCATCTCTATGTAACGACCCGACCAGTCATTTTGATCATTTGCACTTTGTTCGATAATTTGCGGGCGAGTAGCTCCTTATGATGTGTGATGACTTATGTGACTCGTCGGTTTTGGTTTTCAGGTTATTCGGAATCGGTTTGAAAGAATGGGTTCATAGTTGAAGCTTTAAGTTGAAAGAGTTGACCAAGTTTGATTTTTTGTGAATTTGATCACATAACATAATTTTGATGGTTCCGTTAGGTCCGGATGGAGATTTTAGACTCGGGCGTATGCCCGCATTTTCATTTGAATATTTCTAGAAGGTTTCGGCACAAGTTGGCAAAAGTTGGAAACTTGAGGGTTTGGATAGTTCATAAGTTGACCGGAAATTGACTTTGAAGATATTGGATTCTGATTGTGGTTTCGGGAATCAAAACAGTTTCGTCATGTCATTTGAGACTTGTGTGCAAAATTTGGGTTCATTTCAGGATGATTTGATATGTTTCGGCACGCGTTATGGAAATTGAAAGTCGGAAGTTCATTATGTTTGATTTGAGGTGCGTTTCGTCGTTTCGATGTTGTTATGCGTGATTTGAGGCCTCGAGTAAGTCTCTGTTATGTTGTGGGATTTTTGACATGTTCATACAGGGTCCCGAAGGGCTCAGATGAGTTTCGGATAGGTTTGGGTTGTGTTGCGCTCGTTTTTCTTATGTTTCAACGTCGTTTTCTTCAAGCATAAATGATATCATATTGAACAAATGAGCTTCGATTTATGTTTTGATTGAAACATTAGATCCGTATCGTAATTACAGAGTCGCAGCAAAAAGAATCATCGAATTTTGGCATCGTATGAGAATTTTATGGTCATTTACTGAAAATTAGGTTGCTAGATTCTTCAGATTAATTATGAAATTGCCACTAACTTCGTATTTAAAAATCTGCAATATTTCCAAATATTGTAACCAACATATCTCCTTCAATATAAGGTCAAATGGAGTGATTCAAGAGCCTAACTTGATTAGAATTTCATAACGAATCCATTGGAGGCATCAAAAGTGAGTTTCGAGATCTTTTGGAATAAGAAACGAGGCAGAATAATATTAAAATGAGGGTTTTGTTCATTTAACATATTTTGAGTTGGGAAGCTCGGAATTCGGCGATTTTCGAGGCCAATTTTCACCATATGAATTGGGATAAGTATTCTATACTCGATTTTTCTTATATTTCATGAATCCTTCTTTGTTTTTGGCATTTGATTGATGATTTCAAAGTGAAATTTGGGGGTTTTGACTAAAAATTCATAAAGTGATTTGAGTTTTTAACATCGATTCGAAGTTGGATGTGAGTAAAAATAGTATGGTTGGACTCACAATTGAATGGGTTGATGGATTTTATGAATTTTGTCGGGTTTCGAGGTGCGGGCCCGAGTTGGGCGTTTTTGCTGAGTTTGGACTTTTGATTAAAGATTCAACCTTTTTCAATTGGGATTAGTTCCTTTAGCATTGTTTGACGTATTTGAGTTGTTTTTGGTTAGTTTCGAACCGTTCGAAGCTCGGTACGCGCGGGATGGCATTTTTGGAGCATCGTTTGGCGTGATAGGGATTGAATTTGGCTTCTTCGAGGTAAGTAACTCTTCTAAACTTAGTGCTGAGGGTATGAAACCCTGCATACGTGTTATGTAATTGATATTGAGGTGACACACATGCTAGGTGACGAGCGTGTAGGCGTGCACCTTGTGAATTGGGACATGTTATTTCCAGGGAACTGTATAATGGCCCTATTTTTGTTGATATCTGTGTTTTCACCATGTGATAAAGTAATTGAGCTGTCAATCAGGCTAGCTATCATGTTTAGACTTTATGTCGATACTATTGATACCCATAGTGGTTGTTTCTTTCTATCATTCCACAGAATTTGTTGATATTTTGTACGCAATTATATTCATGAATTCATGTCATATCTCAGTCTCAGTTGTTATTATTGATGCATCATATTATTATTTTCGGACTAGTGTCATGACATTGTGAGCCCGTGAGTGAGACTCGAGAGATTGATGACTGAGTGAGGCCGGAGGCCGATTTGTGAGGATATTGATACCATAGCACGTGAGTTATCCGTGCGGATCCGGATATTGATATTATAGCACATGAGTTATCCGTACGGATTATAGCGTTTCGACTGTAGGAGCCCCTCCGGAGTCTGAACACCCCCAGTGAGCGCAGTCGACTATAAATGTGTGTGGATCGGGCTGCACGCCACAACGGTTATTGTACAACGCTGAGTGTCCGAGTGTGCTAAGTATTGAGCAGTGAGATTGAGTACTCTGAGAGTGTGAGTACATGATTCATCTCTGAGATACATGGCATTTGCATGCACACATGACATACCTGCATAGAGAAGTAATTTTCCTCATGCTTTATAGTATCACGTCATTCATGACTTATTATACACATTGACATGTGGGCATAGAAAGGTATTTTATACTTGTTATTTGGAAAGAAAATGAAACATCATACTTATTGTTGAAATGTTTTTGGGAAAAATCATAATTTTGGCATATATGAAACATTTACTCGTACTTTTGGCATTTTCGGTAATAGATGTGGGATTTTTCACCGAGATACTTGAAAGACATGGTCATTTTCTGGAACTGTGAACAAGCTGAGCATTTTTACTTCAGAGATACCTCTTTGTACTTGTATTATGCTGTTATGAACTTTTAGTGAGTCATTGGTATTGGACCCGACCTAGTGTTAGCTCGTCACTGCTTTCAACCTAAGGTTAGGTTTGTTACTTACTCAATACATGGGGTCGGTTGTACTACTACTACACTTCTGCACTTGCGTGCAGATGTTGGCTGTTGTTGTTGCTGTGTTCGATGGTTGCTGGATTTGAAGATGTGCCTGCATCCCTGATGAAGCTGCCTCTTTTGTTCAGGGTATCCTTAGATTATGAAACTCTGTTTACATACTTTTCAAACAGACAATATATTTATTTCATTTCAGTTTTTTTGTAAACTCTATTCTTAGGAGCTCATGATTTGTACTACCAGTCCTTGAATTTTTTTATAAAATTCAGTAAATTATTTTCATTTAATTGTCTTATTAATATTATTGAAATGAATAATTATTAGTTGGCTTAACCAGCGAGTTGGGTTAGGTGTCATTAGGGGTGTGCATTCGATTTATCGATTCGATTTTGACCCTTATCGATAATTGCTTATCGATTATCGATTTGTACATATGCTTATCGTTATCGTTTCAATAAGGTTTCGATTTTTTCGATTTCGATTTATCGATTTTTGGGGCTTATCGATTCGGTTATCGATTACACCAATAAGAAAATTTGCGGGATTCCACGAAACGTATATCGCTATAAACACGCCTAACTAATATGGATAAAAGAAGCTAAAATAAGACGAACACCGTTTATAAAATAAAAATTGTGTCAACAAGCACACGCAACGAAACTAAAGTAAAGGATCAAATGTATGCCACCAAAACTCCAACGGTATAAAAAAAAATACATCATCAAGGCTAATTCTGTTTTTCATTAATTTGAATTTCATTCTCTTGAGTTTTAAATATGATCATTCGTTAAATGTGATATCCCTTGCTGAAACTACTAACCTTTAAACATGGAAGAAATTAAGAAAAATATTAAGAACTTTGTAATACATCACATTCTTTTACAAGTATATTATTTAAAATAGAGAACTTACATAGCAGCTAACTAACTCTAGCAAACATCGTCGGTGGAAGCTTCTTTGCCAAGATTAGTAAAATCTAATAAGAATATATATATATAAAAAAATATTTAAAAAAAAAAAAAAAAAAATAAAAAATAAAAAATAAAAAATAAAAATAAAAATAAAAAATAAAAAATAAAATAAGAATGTATATTAACAAGTCAGGCAATTAATATATTATTTAACTATTTTAAGCAATACAATAAAATTATGTTAGGGATTTAGGGTAAAGGAAATGGTATTATAAAATAAGGGTATATTTATCTTTTTAGTATATCTTATCGGTTTATCGATAATCGATAAACCGATAAGCGAAAAGGATAAAATCGAAATCGAAATCGATAAATCGATAAGGAAAATTTCGAAATCGAAATCGAAATCGATAAATCGATAAACCGATATCGATAAATCGATAACAAATAATCGATTCGATTTATCGATAAACCGATTCGAATGCACACCCCTAGGTGTCATCACGACTAGTGAATTTGAGGTCGTGACACTCTATTTTATATGAATGTTTTAAAATAGTATTTTCATTTACAAGACAAAGATATAGAAGCCATAGAAAATAGCAATGAATTTTATATTAGCTGTTCACTCCCATATAATTTTGAATATTTCAATATGTAAATCAGTATTTCTTTTGCTCATATTCCAATTAATCGGGTTTCAATATTCTCCATTTATATTCAGCAATTGATATGTAACCCTTTACCACACCTCACCTCCCAATAAAAATTAAATTATAGATCAATTATATGACATAATATACAATATAAATTAGATTTATGTATTAGATTCTTGTACTTTTGAAACAAAACATGACGTTTACATCAATCATGTTCTTAAGACTTTAAAAATATGAAATTATTCATAAATTTATTAATTGAATAGAGGAAGTACATAGGTGTAAGGCCAGAATGCTTTTGTGGTCAATAATCTTCAATATGGGAGTTATTTAGATCTGAGGGGACAATTTTATTAATAATATATTTTGAACTTAAGTTTAACATTAAGAATCAATTATTTAATTTATGTTTTTAGAATATTTTAAGGAGGTTTTTAAATGGACGATGCAGGTTTTATTCAAAGCTAATCAGAATTATAATAATTATTTAGACGGCAATGATTGAAATAATGAATTGAGCTTGACAATCTCCTTAAACTACTGTCAATTATGAACCTCAACAAGTTGGACTGTTATATTTAAGTATGGACTATGTATGAGATGTAATGTTAAGCCTGTGAATATTGAGAAGTTTTTACAAATCATTATTGTTTAGTAGTTATTAGCTAATTGTAGCTACCATTAATTGTATTACTTTTTATAATTATGTTTTTAATTTTTTTAAAAGTGTATTCGATGTATTTAAGTTATTGTATTCATGAATACAGTAGCAAAACTCGATGTGAAACCAGAGGCGGAGCTAGGATTTGGAGTTTGTGGGTTCTAAAATTTAAAATAAGACTATGACCTAAAACTACTATACAATATCAAACTGACTATAGAATGAGTATCGATATTTAATATATATTTAAAAAGTAACAAAAGACAAACACAATATATGAATATAAACATTATCATTTCAATTGCACTCGACGAGTTGTCATGTTTTGAAAACGATCTATGATCGCATTATTAGATACACTTTCAAATAATTCATCCTCTATAAATCAAACTAAACAATCATTCAAAAAGTCATCACCAATCCTGCTTCGCAAATTATTTTTAATAAACTTCATTGAAGAAAAAGACCTTTCAACCGTTGCAGTAGCCACATGTAATATCAAACTC
Source organism: Nicotiana undulata (assembly GCA_005239495.1). Taxonomy (NCBI): domain Eukaryota; kingdom Viridiplantae; phylum Streptophyta; class Magnoliopsida; order Solanales; family Solanaceae; genus Nicotiana; species Nicotiana undulata. The sequence goes on from MDKH01139513.1 coordinate 43,996, forward strand.
AGCTTCACAAGCAAATAAACAAGTCCCCATGTCTTGTGAATATTTATTTTAACCAATGTCTTCGACAGATCACCAAACCCTTTCAAGTTAGAGAATGCATTGTCCATTTCTCGCACATAGTCAATATAGTTGTCAATCTCATAACTAAGATCTTCAAGCTTAGAAGCAGTGAACTCATTTGGATAATATGTAACAAGTTTCATAATATTATTTTTATCATAATTCGCAAAACAATCATCGGGACTCAAACTAGCCATACCAAGAAGCATAGCGATATTCACTTCACTACAACGGCTGTTAAGCTTCGAAAGTTGCAAATCAATAGTAGCACAAAAAACCTCTATATACAAATGATGGAAATATGTAACAGTTGAGCTTTTACGCTTCGACTTTCCAAGTGCATACTTCTCATCCATTTTTGGGATTGCAATACTATTCTTATCACAAAAGGAAGAGACATCTTCTATCAAAGAATTCTATTTAGATTCTCTTACTGTTTGCAATTGCCTCTTTGTGAAATTGTCACGACCCAAATTCCCAACCTTAGGGATCGTGATAGTGCCCAGCACCACACTTGCTAGGCAAGCCAATGTTAGAATTCGATTAACTACTTTGCATTATTTATCCATTTAGACATAATAAAATAATCTAAAGTAAACTGAATCTATTGGTTTTCGATAAATAATTTCCAGAGATAAAATAATAACAATTGAATAAAATGAACCACGGCCTAAGTGTATAAATAAATCTAGAACTACCCCAGAGTTTGGTGTCGCAATTACGAACTACTAAAGAATATTACAAATACTGGGCTGAAAGAAATAGTTATGAATATATTAAAACAACGTATATGAAATAGGAGAAGACTCTCGGGATCTGCGAACGCCGGCAGATATACTTCGTGTCTCCGAATGAATAGGTGGATGCTCTACTAATCTCTGCTGCTGGATAGTACATGGATCTGCACAAAAGAGTGCAGATTGTAGTATCAGTACAACCGACCCCATGTACTGAGTAAGTGCCGAGCCTAACCTCGACGAAGTAGTGACGAGGATAAGGTGGGGCATTAACAATATAACCCGTGACAACATAAATAATAAAGCAAGAAATAAATTCTAAACAAATAAGCAAATACTGCACAACAATAGCATAACTCAGCCGTCTTTTCCAGGTCTCAGCTATAACCAATACTCATGTAAATCTCCAGGTTTCCAAACTTTCCTTTAAAATAATCACATGTGCTAAATATAAGAAAATCTGTAGATTAAAACAAAACTTTCCAAATCATTTAAAGTTTAAAATAAGTAAAACATCATTATTCTCCATTTTCACTGTCTCATTGCGGCGATTCCACCTATTCACAATATCACAATCAATGTATTCACCCGTATCACAATCAATTATCCACCCTTATCACACCAATTATCCACCCTTATCACACCAATTATCTACCTTATCACACCAACACCTTATCACAGCCCCCTTATCACAGCCCCCTTATCACACCAAATTTCTATTCAAAATTTTAAACAGAAAACAATATAGCCCGTAAGCTTTAAGCAACAACATCCCATAATAATATCAGTCCGAATATATGCAATCACCGTAACACCGACAACCCCACTCAGTCTTTACGTACCATGATAGGATTAAGAGAACAACCAACGTTTTCAACACACTTACAACAACCATGTAAATAATCAAAAGAAATCGACATGAATATATATATATATATATATATATATATATATATATATATATATATATATATATATTCAAAAATAGTGCCAAACTGCTCAACATTTCTGTGCCCCAAGAGAACCAAATACACAAACAATATTCTTCCAAAATAACCAAAATAATATTTAACAGCAAAGTAATGAGGTCTGGTAGTCATGAAAACAATAATTAACAAAGAACAATTAAGACCGGGATCAATTAAGTTGGGAACGGGGAAGAGATCATGTTTAACAGGCCATTTGAGTGGTGCATAGATACTCGTTACCTCACATATACACCACGCCCATGCATTTCACATGGCAAACAAGTGGGGATTCCTATTCCCTCAAGTCAAAGGTAGACTAAACACTTACTTCAATTTCGTAGGCCACTCACTGCTCAATTACGACTTTCCCTTTTGAATTCACCTCTAACTTGCTCGAATCTAGTCATAATTAACTCAATATCATCAATTTATGCTAAAGGAACTAAGTTTATTGCAAAACATGACTTTTCCTAAGTTTTCTAAAAAAAAAGTAAAAATCCAACCCCGGGCCCGTTTGGTCTAAACTCAGAGTTCGAACCAAATTACGTTTACCCATTCACCCATTCACCCAAATATACTATTAGTTTTGAAATCCGACCTTAATTCGATGTAAAAATTTGATTTTTACAACATTTCCTAATTCTACCCAAACCCTCAATTTTTACCATGAAAACTCTTAGTTTTTGCTTTAAAAATGATGAAAAATAGTAAGGAATTGAAAGAACAAAGTTTAGAATTGATTACTTATGACTTGGGGTTGAGAATTGTTGAAGAAAATCGCTTTTAGGGCTGTAAACCTCGAAAATATGGTGAAGAAGAAGGTCTGCCCGTTTTTAAAAGAGTATTTATATTAGTTGGGCAACAGACCTATGCGTTTGCACTCAAAAGCATGCGTTCGCATATGGTAAAGGAAACTAGGTAGTGCGTTCGCGTGGGGAGGGGTGCGATCGCATAGAGTACTGGCCTCCCCTCGCCTAGGTTTGTTTTAATGATACACGTTCGCACAGTCGGGAGTGCGTTCGCACAACTTTCCCAGATGAAGCTTCGTGATCGTACACTTAATGTTGCGTTCACACAGTACACCAAAGGACCTATAGGATCGCATAGTACACGGTCATGGACACCATAAAACAGACTACAACATCACTTATACATGATCAAAACCTCTCGTGGCCTATCCGAAACTCTCCCGAGCCCTCGAGGCTCTAAACAAAACATGCTCGCAAGTCTAAAAACATCACACGGACTTGCTCGTGTGATCAAATCAGAAAAATAACATGTAATACTATGAATTAAACCTCAAAACTCATCATTTTCATCAAGAACACTTAAAAGTTCATAACTCTTCCACCGGATGTCCGAATCACGTCAAACGAATTCTGTTTTTCACCAAATTTCACAGTTAACCTTTAAATATCATAATAAATATGTACCGGGATCCGACACCAAAATAAGGGCACGATACCAATGATTTCACATATTATTTATTTTCTTTAATTCATAAACATTTTAGCAAAATAATTTCTTTTAAAAATTGATTTCGAAGGCTTGGGACCTCGGAATTCATTTCCGGGCATACGCCCGAAACCTATATTTTACTGTGGACCTTCCGGGATCGTCGGAACACGGATCCGTGTCCGTTTACTAAAAATATTGACCAAAGTAACCTTTTATCAAATTTAAATTCTAGAAATCACTATCTCATATTTTCACATAAAAGCTTTTCGTTTTCACGCCCGAATTGCGCACGCAAATTGAGGTATTTAAAATTAGTCTTTTTATGACTATTAATCATGGAATGGAGTCTAAATTTATAAAATGACCCCTTGGATCATCACAATCTCCACGTCTAAAACACATGTTCGTCCTCGAACGGACATGGAAAGCTACCTGAATTGGCAAACAAGTGTGGATATCTACTCTGCATGTCCGACTCGGACTCCTAAATAGCTGCCTCAATGGGCTGACCTTTCCACTGCACTCGAACTAAAGGATATCTTTTAGACCTCAATTGACGAACCTGCCGGTCAAAAATGGCTACCGGTTCCTCCTCATAAGTTAAGTCTTTGTCACATTGGACAGTGGTGAAATCTAACACGTGGGACGGGTCACCATGATATTTTTGGAGCATAGACACATGGAATACTGGATCAACGGAGGATAACCCTAGAGGCAACACGAGTCTATAAGCTACCTCCCCCACTCTATCAAGAATCTCAAATGGTCCGGTATACCTAGGTCTCGACTTGTCCTTCTTTCCAAACCTCATACAACCCTTCATGGGTGACACACGAAGCAATACTATCTCTCTAACCATGAATGCCACATCACGAACCTTACGGTCGGCGTAACTGTTTTGCCTAGAATGAGCTTCCCGAAGTCTCTCTTGAATAATCTTGACCTTGTCTAAGTCCTCCTGAAATAGTTCTGTACCCATTAACCAAGCTTCTCCCGGCTCAAACCATCCAACTGGCGATCTACACCGCCTACCATATAATGCCTCGAAAGGAGCCATCTAAATGCTCGACTGATAACTATTATTATAGGCAAACTTCGCTAACGGCAAGAACTGATCCCACGAATATCCAAAGTCAATAACACAAGCACAGAGCATATCCTCCAATATCTTATCACGACCCAAAATTTTCCAACCTTAGGGATCGTGATGGCGCTTAACACCACACTTGTTAGGCAAGACAGTGTTAGAGTTCGATTAATTACTTCCTTTGAACTTCCATGTAAACAATATAAATAATTATAAAAAAATAAAATTTAAACTGCTGACACTCTATGATAAATTCCAGGTATAGACGAATAAACCATTAACAGAACGAGCCACAAACTAATAATATAAATAAATTAAAACCACCCTAGGGTCTGGTGTAACAAATCCACGAACTACTAAAAGAATACTACAAATAATGGCTGAAGAAATAGTGCAACTGTCCGGAAGGTAAGAAGACAGTATATGTAAAATGGGAGAAGACTCTCGGACTCTGCGAATGCCAGCAGATGTACCTCGTGTCTCCGACTGAATAGGTGGTCTCCTAGAATCCTCTACTGCCGACTAGTACCTGGATCTGTGCAAAAGATCCCGGAGTGTAGTATCAGTACAACCGACCCCATGTACTAAGTAAGTGCCAAAATTAACCTCGACGAAGTAGTGACGAGGCTAAGGCGTGGCTTTAACAATAAGCCTGTGATAACCATATATATATATATATATATATATATATATATATATATAGCAAGTAGGAAATCTAAACAAATAAAATTCAAATACTACAATAAAAATAAAATAACACAACCGCCTCTTTTAGACCTCAGCTATAACGAATCCTCAAAATTTCCAAGTTTCAAACCTTAACTTTAAATGAAAATAATTGCCAAGAACAAACGTGAAAATAGTAAAATAAATGTTTTCAACCTTTCAAATTTGTAAGTCTCAAATCCTTAAATTTTCAAGAAAGACCAGTAAAACACCTTTTGAAATCCAGAAAAGAACATTTTTTCATGAAATCCAGTAAAATCATAAGCGTCCTCCCTTATCACACCTTTTTGCGGCGTGCAACCCGATTCCACCTGTCCACCGTTATTTCTCCTCCCTACATATATCACCTTCATCACTCCTGCTGCGGCGTGCAACCCGATCCCACCTGTCCACCCTTATCACACCTTTATTGCGGCGTGCAACCCGCTCCTACCAGACATATCATAACATTATATTAATTCATGAAGCTTTCACAAATCAGACCAAGCCTTTCACAATATTTCTATTTCAACAATATATCACAACCTTATATTAATTTATGAAGCTTTCATAATTAAGGCCATGCTTTTCACAACATTCCTCTTTCAACAATATATCACAACCTTATATTAATTTATGAAGCTTTCACAATTAAGGCCAAGCTTTTCACAATATTCCTCTTTCAACAATATATCACAACCTATATTAATTTATGATACCAACAGGAATGTAATGACACGGTCGGTGGTTCCGTAGAACCTGCATTTTAACTGTTGTTATTGACTTGTTATAGATTGGTTATACTGTATTTTATGTATTAGAGTTGATAGGCTTGAAATCGAATGGTTGTAGTGAGAGTTCAGTCAATTAGCCTTTAAAAATAGCCTTAAAATGGAAAAAGTCAACTTAGAGTTGACTTATTGGTAAACGACCTCGGAATGCAAATTTTATGGCTCGGATAGCTTCGTTAGGTGATTTGGGACTTAGGAGTGTGTTCAGAATAATTTTGTGATGTCCGGTGTAGAATTAGGCTTGAATTGGCAAAAGTTAGTTTTTTGGAGATTTTCGGTCGACAATGGAAAATAGGCTATCGGGGTTGGAATGGAATTTCGACAGTTGGAAAAAGTTCATAATGTCAATTTGGATGTGTCTGCAAAATTTGGGGTCAATCAGACTTGATTTGATAGGTTTTGACATTGAATGTAGAAGTTTAAAATTTCAAAGTTCATAAAGTTTGGATTGGAGTACGTTTTTTTGGTTTCGGCGTTGTTTGATGTGATTTGAGACCTCGAGAAAGTCCGTGGGGTGTTATGGGACTGAGTCGTGTGATTGGACGGGGTCCCGGGGGCTTCAGGTGTGTTTCGGGGTAGTTTCGGATCATTTTGGGCTGTTTTGAGATGACCGTTGCTGGTGTTTGGTGTTGTTCTTCGCGTTCGCGGGGACCCCTTCGCGTTCGCGGGGACCCCTTCGCGTTCGCGGGGACCCCTTCGTGTTCGCAAAGAAGAATTTGGCATCAAGGACTTTTCTCTTCGCGTTCGCGAGCAGTGCCTTGCGTTCGCGAAGAAGAAAAATATCTGCTGCGCAGGTCTGACTTCAGAGGCTCATATCTCACAATCTATAAGGAATTTTGAGATGATGTAAAAATAAAAGTTGTAGACCTTTGTGTGTAGTTTCAAGAAATGGATACCATTTGGCATTTGGAGTTTTGTGCAGAACGTTATGACTATTCTAATAGAGGCTGTTTGAGAAGAGTAAATAGGGAACCTGAAAAGTTTGTTCTATGCGTTCGCGGTGGTGTATCGCGTTCACGAAGAGTAAATTGGGGAGCTGGAGTTTTTGTTCTATGCGTTCGCGGCGAGGTACCGCGTTCGCGATGAAGGATTTACCTGGGCATATTTAAATAAACTCTTCAGCGTCTTAAACCTTATTTTTCACTATCATTGTACGGAAAAGAGCTTTTGGGGACGATTTTGAAGAGGGAAATCCTTGCTCTTCATAGAGGTAAGTATTTTGATCATTAATACTTGATTATGGATGATTATAGAACATAAAACCAGTGTAAGTTTATGGAAAATTAGTAGAAAAATTGGGTTTTAGGGCTTGAGATTATGAGACCTTAAAGGGTCGATTTGACGGGTCAAACGAACTCTGATTTTAGTGTTCTTTATATGTACGGACTTGTGAGAGGACGAAGAACACTTTTGTAAAAATATTTCTGAGTTTCGGGACACGGGCCCGGGGGTCGGGTTTTGACCGGTTTCGGATTTTTGAGTTA
>ML281029.1:2185-47899 GCA_005239495.1 Nicotiana undulata
CTCCTGTCCACCCTTATCACAGTCATATATATTTATTTCTTCTGCCTACCCTTATCACAGTCATATATATTTACTCCTCCTGTCCACCCTTATCACAGTCATATATATTTATTTCTCCTGTCCACCCTTATCAAAGTCATATATATTTATTTCTCATGTCCACCCTTATCACAGTCATATATATTTATTTCTCCTGTCCACCCTTATCAAAGTCATATATATTTATTTCTCATGTCCACCCTTATCACAGTCATATATATTTATTTCTCCTGTCCACCCTTATCACAGTCATATATATTTATTTCTCATGTCCACCCTTATCACAGTCATATATATTTATTCCTCCTGTCCACCCTTATCACATTCATATATATTTATTCCTCCTATCCACCCTTATCACAGTCATATATATTTATGTACTTATTTCGACTTTCACGATTCAGGCCAAGCCTTTCACAATACTATTATTTCTCCAATTTCAAACAAAAGATCATATACCTTTTAAGATTTAACCAATAACATTTCACAATAAAACCAACCGTAATATAAGTAAACACTGTAACATTGTCAATCTAGCTCAGTCTTTATATACTATGATAAACTCAAGAGAACAACCAACATCTTTAACACACTTACAACAACAATTGGAAATAACTCAATGAAACCCAATAAACACGCGAACCTCAACAATTATAAATAATAAACTGAATTTTTCTTATAACCTCGTCAATAACCTCTCAACCATGAAACCAACAGGGATATCAAAAAATATATATTTATTTCATAAGAACAATACCAAACATCTCAACCATGTTTATATGAAAAGGGAACCAGCTCAAACAAACAATACTCTTTCCAAATAGTCTCAACGATAACTAACAACAATTCAACAAGTCCAAATAATCATAGAAACAATAATGAACATGTAACAGTTAAAACAATGATCAAATAAGTAGGGAACGGGAAAAAGGATCATGTTTAACAAACGATTTGGGTGGTGCATAGATACTCGTCACCACACCTATACACCACACCCATGCAATTCACGTAGCAAACAAGTGGGGAGTCCTATTCCCTCAAGCTAAAGTTAGGCCAAACACTTACCTCAATTCCGCAGGCCACTCACAGCTCAATTATTGCTTTTCCTTTTGAATTCACCTCTAAATTGCTCGAATCTAATCAAAATTAACTTAATATCATTAACTAATGCTAAAGGAACTAACTTTATTGAAAAATATAATTTTTCCTAAGTTTTCTCAAAAAAAGTAAAAACCCGACCCCGGGCCCGCTTGGTCTAAACTCGGGGTTCGGACCAAATTACGTTTACCCATTCACCCACGAACCCAAATATACAATTAATTTCGAAATCCGACCTCAATTCGAGGTAAAGATTCGATTTTTATAAAATTCCCTAATTCTACCCAAACCCTCAATTTTTACCATGAAAATTCTTAGTTTTTGATTTAAAAGTGATGAAAAACAATGGGTAATTGAAGGAGTAAAGTTTATAATTGATTACCTATGACTTAGGGATGATATTTGGTGAAGAAATTCGTTCCCAAGGCTGTGGGGTTCGAAAATTTGAAGAAGAAGAAGTCTACCCGTTTTGTATTTATTTTTCTGTCAGCTATTCTGTCTCGTTTCTCGTGCCAAACGATCCCTAAACTTGATTTTCTTGTGTCCAATGGATTCCTTGTGAAATTATAATGAATTTAGATTTTTTAATCACTAAATTTGACCTTATAATGAAGGAGATATGTAGGTTTTAAGATCTGCAAATAGTGCAGGTTTTTAATACGCCGTCAGGGGTAAACTCGTAATTAACCAAAAAATCTGGGAAACCTTGGTAAAATGGCCGTAAAATCCTCATACGATGTCCAAATTCGATGATTCTTTTTGATATGGGTCCGTAATTACGATATGGATCTAATAATTCATTCAAAATATAAATCGGAGCTCATTTGTTCAATATGATATCATTTATGCTTGAAAAACGACGTCGAAACATAAGAAAGAACGAGCGCAACACAACCCAAACCTATTTGAAACTCACTCGAGCCCTCGTGGATCTAAATCAAATATGCACGCAAGGTTAAAATCATAATATGGACTTGTTCCTTCGATCAAATCATGAAAATAACATGTAAAACAATGAATTAAACCTCAAAACTCATTATTTTCCTCAAGAACACTTATAGTTCATAACTTTTCAACCGGATGTCCGAATCACGTCAAATGAATTCCGTATTTCACCAAATTTCATAGCCAAGGCCTCAATATCATAACAAATCTTTACCGGCCTCCGGAACCAAAATACGGGCCCGATACGAATGACTTCAAACATTAATTCTTTTCATTATTTCATAAATATTTCAGCAAAATAATTTCTTTCAAAAATTGATTTCAAAGGCTTGGAACCTCGGAATTCATTTCGGGGCATACGGCCGGGTCCCATATTTTACTGCGGACCTTTCGGGATTGTCGGAACACAGATTTGAGTTTGTTTACTCAAAATGTTGACTCAAGTCAACTAAAACCAAATTTTGTAATTTTAAAAATTATTGTTTCTTATATTTTAACATAAAAGCTTTCCGGTTTTACGCCCGCACTGCGCACACAAATCGAGGTAGTTAAAATTAATCTTTTTATGGCTAATAAGCCTAGAACGGAGTCTAAATTCATAAAATGACCCCTTGGGTCATCACAATTCTATAGTAGTCTCATTATTTATTTATTGCAATTATTAGTTGTGGTCATGGTTTACGAAATAAATATGATAATATGCTGAAAGTAAAGGACCTAAAGCATGATTTCTAATGAGGGAAATGCATGTCCTAGACAGGTTATCTACTGCACAGATAAGTAAATAAAACCCTATAAGCATGTTTTCTACCCGTTTACTAGACTAAGCATGCATAGTCCCCATATTCACTATCCAGCCCCAATATTCGTTTACAAATTATTACAGACCATAATAAATGAATTACAATAATAAGAAGGAAAATAAGAAGTTATTCTATAGGGAGCCTTCAATCAGGCCTTATCTCCCAGGCTCACCCCTCTCAATTCCACAGCCTTACATTATCCTGGGTGCGACAAAGCTCCCAAAGGCCTTAGTGAAGGGCCCTGGCCAATACCAGCACCCAGCAAATGCCCATGGTCAAACAAGTGCAGTGTAGAGTACCCTTACCTCAGTGTCTCAAGGTTCAGAGGGAACTCATGGTCCCTAAGCGATGCAGACACTGAGGGGGGTGGAACCTAAAGGTCTAGGAATTGTGAAGTGCTTAAAAGAGATTAAGACAAGGGATTTTAAAATTACTTAAAGATTAACAGAAGAAAATAACTTTTGAAATAGGAAGTAATAGCACTAATCACAACTCAGTAGAGTTCCAAGCAAACGAACAAACAGGGAAAGGGATGCAGGGGTAACATGAGATTAGTTTTGAATAAAGGAGGCAACAACATCTAGTCAGAAAACAATCACAAGCAAAGACAGGGGTTGAGGACAGATAATAACTTGCACATGATTGGTACTCAAAACAAATCACATATTACAGATGAGGGTACAACATTTACTAAAGAGAACATATAAGTGACATTTAGATAGGCAGACAAAAATGGGATTAGCCACACAGTCAAGAAGTCACATAGATTATGAAGACATCATAAAGACTGGTGAAGAGAGGCGACAGATTCAGTAGAGTCATAAGCAATAATCACAGACAGAATTTAGGGAGTTTAGATGATAGAAAATAACCAATTTCAATTACAAGTTCATCACACATGGAGGATAACTTCATGGAAGTAATAAGCAACTATACAACTGTTAAAGAGATCACAGAAGAGAGGCTGGGCAGTTGATGAAGGAGACATGCTAGACATGCAAAGGAGAAAAAGAGACACTAATCATATAGTCAAGTGATCCAACAAGCCTTAATGAACCATAGGGAATAGAGCAGGAGTTAGTGCTAAGCTAGAAGAAGAAGAGAGATCATATAAAGGAATTAGGCATGCTAGTGACATAGCAGGCAATAGAAACACAAAAAGAAGCATAATAGGAACGATAGGAAATTTAAATAATATTGAAGCATGTTGCTTGGAATACTAGAAACATACCAATTATGCAACCAAAGAGCAGCAGTAGGGTAGTAAATAGCACAATATTAGCCTTGGCTTAGCAGTCGGCTAATAGTAAGCAGCAAAGAGTAACAACAGAGACAAGAGAGAGAGCCAAGAAGCAGAACACAAGAGAGTATTCTATAGAGAATTGAGCAAATGTTCGACTGCCCAATGTTAGTCTGTCCGTTATGCAAAAGATAAGGGAGTACTTATAATGCTGAAAACGAGTAAACAAATAAGGCAAGGAACAATGGCTTAACACAAGTATGGGAATAGTGTCCAATCAGTATCAATTAGGGATATGGACTCCCTTAATTAAGGAATCAAGTTCAAACGGACACAATCAAAGCTAAATAAGGAAAAGGAATCATTGTAAAACTAATTTTACTATAATAAGAGTAATAAAGTATATATCATGTATTAAGGCTATAACATACAATTAAGGAAGTGCATAAAAATAGGGCAGCGTACCAATTTTGAATTCTGAAAATAGGTTCAAGGAGATACGCTTGAAAATCAGAGAGAATCAGTAATAAACAAGGAAAGTATCACATAGATCAGACTCGATAAATAATAGGTATCGAGCAAAATCAGTCAAACCCTAGCAGGAAACACAAAGCACATAGACCACACACGAAACCCAGAACACTCATGAAAGACATGCAAGCATGTCGAACAAGTAAGCATAGAGATCAAAAGCAAAAAATCAGAAACTAGGTTTCGATTAAGGATTTAGGGTTTCAGCAAAGAATCAAACAAAGTAGAAAAACCTCGAATAAACAAGCGAACATAAGAAGAATCGTAAAAAATAAAACTAAGGAATCAGGGTTTAAAATCATTTAAGAGGGGTTCGTGTGTGGTCTAAGAAATGTAGATGAAAATTTCTTAAGAGAAGTTGAAAGGTCAGAATTAGGGTTTCAGAGAGAACCCCTAAATAACTTAAAAACCTGGTGTAATACTTAGAGAGGGTGGTAGCCGGAACACCACCGGGTTGATCCTCGCCGGAGAAGGCCAGAAACGCCCAGGCAGGAGCCTCCATAGCCGTTCTGGCTTGGTTAAAGTCTCAAAGGGTATCAGAGACAAGGTGACAGGAGAACATAGCTTCATGGTGGTCGGTGGTTGAATGGATGAGCTTGGGAGTGGCCGGAGATGAAGGCTGAGGACATCGGAGAAGGTAAAGAGCTGGAAAGATTCTAGAGAGAGTAGAGAGAGAGGGCCGATAGAGAGAGATGAGAGGTCTCGAAAATGAGGGGTCTGGGGGGGTTAGGTTAGAGTTTAATTAAGGTAGGTTAAGTCTGGACCGTTGATCTTGTGTGATCAACGGTTCAGATCAGACGTGGTTGGGCCGGGTAGGATTTTTAGTTGGGCTGGGTATGTTTGGGTTTGGGTTGTAATTGGGTTAATGAATTGGGTGGGTTTGGATTAAAATCAGGCTAGAAAATAAATAGGATGTGGCTAGTTATTAAATACCCATGAAAAAAATAGATAATTAATTAAATAAAATAGCTAATAATTGTATAAAATGAAATTAAGTTAAAAATAAGTATAATTACAGTAATTAAACAATATAAAAAAATATAAAAGACATGAAATCTGATTTTAAGGGTATAAAATGACTAATTAGGCTATAACTGCAAAACAATTGTAATTGCAATTAAATAGTACTCGATTAGTCAATTTACGAAATAACTGAAATTTAATAAGTAAAAGGTGATTATAAATGACATATTAAATTGAAAAATATTTTGATATTTATTTAGAGCATAATTTATGAATTATGAAAAATACGAAATATCGAATAAATAGGGAATAATTCAAATGAAAATATGTAAAAATTAGCAAAAATACTCATTATTGCTAAGAGTGATTTTGAAGCATGTAGGCGGGATTTTAAAAATAATTTGGGAAAAAATTGGGTATCAACATCGGGTTGTCCGGTAAAAGGTCCCTTATGATGAATTGGCGCTCCGGTATCAATTTCCTTTTCGACCACCATTCCCGGAATTTATGAAAGGTCGATTCACTCACAAACCAATCTTGCCATGCTTCAGGGTTTCTTGTTCTTTCAACTCCTCCTACTTGGGGTTCACCCCCTGTTTGGGGTTCATCCCTTGCTTCTTCTTCTTCGGAGTGCTCACCCGATAGTGAAGTTGTGGGTGAGGTGGAGTATTCATGATCACTCCGTGCAGCTGAGCCCTTAGATGACTTAGAGTGTGCTGATCCATGGGCAAGAGGGGAGTCAGAAGGTTCATTTGTCAATATGAACCTCTCCGGAAAGTATGGGACAAACTCTGGTACCGACTCAGAATCAGATGCTTCTCCGGAGGGTGCATACTCACTTCCCGATTGGGAAGCAGCTCTATCCAAGGCTCTAATTGTTTTTTTGGTGTCTTTTATGGCTTGTCGTACTTGGGGGATAATTTGATCATCCTTTTGCCTCTCCCCCGGGAGGATTCTCCCTTTCCGCTTGGTTTTCGACCACCACCTCTTGATTGCACCATAATCTGCAAGTTGAATTCATGTAAAGTTTGTTAGTGTCCAATCAGTGTATTTATTATTCAAGAAAAAGGTACCAGACAATTGGATTTCAGTTGCAGAAGTTGCACACCGCGGACCACACAAAAAGAATCGTGGTCCGCATTAAGGCACCGCGGACCACGCAAAAAGAACCGCGGTCCGCACTAAGGTGGGGTTCAGAATACCCACCCTCTGAAGATCATCACCGCGGACCGCATAAAAATAACTGTGGTCTGCACTAAAGCACCGCGGACCGCACAAAAAGAACCGATGTCCGCACTGAGTTGGGGTTCAGACTACCCACACTCTGAAGAAGTTCACCGCAGACCGCGCAAAAAGAACCTCGGTCCGCACTGGGGTGGGGTTCAGAATACCCACCCTCTGAAGATGATCATCGCGGACCGCATAAAAATAACCGCGGTCCGCACTAAGGCAGCGCGGACCGCTCAAAAATACACCGCGGTCCGCGGTCGTTATCTGGGACTTGTGTGATATTAAAGCACTGCGGTCCGCATAAAAGCACCGCGGACCGCACAAAGTTCCAACCTAGGGTTTCAATTTTACTTTTTAATTCCAGTTCAAATTGCACATGTTGTTGACACGCTAGGTGTTTAATCAGTGTAGTTAACTAAAATGGGTCTAAATTTAGGGTTTTGAAACAACCCTACACATGATTGATGGACTAAAGAAGAAAAAGAGGAAAAAGAAGAAGAAAATCTACTAAGTAAACAAGAAAATAACAAAATTAAGAAGTTAAGAAGACAAAATTAAACTTACTATATGTGGAATGAAGATGAGATGAATCAATTGAAGCTAGTAGGGATGATGCATAGTGAAACTTTTACTGTAGAGAGAGCAAAGAGCGAAAAGTGTAAAATGAGGCCCTCAGGCCCTATTTATAGAACTTGGCCTGGGACCACGTTACTTACCCCACCGCGGACCGCATAAAATGACCGCGGTCCGCGGTCCTCAACCTTTTTGGGCATCTGGGCAAATGGCCACTGCGGTCCGCACAAAATGAACCGCGACCGCAGTGGTCCACCGCGGACCGCACAAAATGGTAGTGCAGTCGCGGTGGCAACTTCAGAGAACACATTTTTGGCGAGATAGCTCCGCGGACCACACAAAATGCACCGCGATACGCAGTGCAACTTCAGAGAGCTGTTTCTTTTCAACTTAGCCTTGTGCCCTGCATCATAATAATCCTACAACATCCCACAACTAGTTAGTCCAACAACAAATCCTATACTACCAAGAAAATAAAAAATAATAAAAAATAAAGACACATGGGTTGCCTCCCAAGAAGCGCCTGATTTAACGTCGCGGCACGACGCATGTTACCATGTTCAATTGAACTTCATCAAAGCCACCACGTGGCTATCCTCAAATTTCCCAAGGTAATGCTTGCACTGGTGCCCATTCGCTCGAAAAATCTCCCCATTTTTGTTCTTGAGATCGAGAGCACCAAAGGGTGTAACCAATACAACTTCAAACAGGCCACTCCACTTTGACTTGAGTTTGCCCGGAAAGAGACGGAGTCTAGAATTGAAAAGGAGCACCAAATCTCCCACCTTGAATTCCCGTTCCTTGGCATACTTGTCATGGAGGTACTTCATTTTGTCTTTGTACAAGGAGGAGCTAGTGTATGCATGAAATATGAACTCATCTAGCTCATTTAAGTGATCCACTCTAAGATTAGCAATTGTGTCCCACTCCAAATTCAACTTATTCAAAGCCCAAAGTGCCTTATGCTCCAATTCCACCGGAAGATGACAAGATGACAAGCCTTGCCATATACCAACCGGTAAGGTGACATACCGATTGGGGCCTTGAAAGCGGTCCGGTAAGCCCAAAGAGCATCATCAAGTTTCCGGGCCCAATCAGTACGGTTAGCATTCACTGTCTTGGCCAATATATTCTTGATTTCACGATTGGACACTTCCACCTGGCCACTTGCTTGAGGATGGTACGGAGTAGACACCTTATGATTGACCCCATACTTCGATAGCAAAGAATCAAAGGCCCTATTGCAAAAGTGAGACCCCCCGACGCTGATGATGGCACGGGGTGTCCCAAATATTGTGAAAATATGCTTCTTCAAAAAACCAACCACACTCCGGGCCTCATTATTGGGCAAAGCCACGACCTCAACCCATTTTGAAACGTAGTCCACAGCCACGAGTATGTAAGTGTTTCCACAAAAGCTCACAAATGGCCCCATAAAGTCAATATCACATACATCAAAAATATCCACCTCTAGGATTGTAGTAAGAGGTATCTCATCTCTCTTGGATATGCCACCCATTCGTTGGCATTCATCACATCGCTTGACCAAGTCACTAACATCCTTGTACAATGTAGGCCAAAAGAAACCACAACTTAGCACCTTCGAAGCGATCCTTGCCCCTCCATGATGACCACCATAAGGTGAGGAGTGGCAAGACTCAAGAATCGACCCTTGTTCCTCTTGGGGCACACATCGCCTGATGACACCGTCATTGAAAATCTTGAATAGGTACGGTTCATCCCAATAAAAATCCATGCTATCCCTCATAAGTTTCTTCCTTTGGTTGGAAGAGAGCTCAAGAGAAACAAAACCAGTGACAAGATAGTTGGCAATGTCTGCGAACCATGGCATTTCTTGCATTGACATAGAAAGAAGTTGTTCATCGGGGAAACTGTCATCAATTTCAAGCCCATCACAAGGTCGACCTTGTTCCTCCAATCGGGAGAGATGGTCGGCCATTTGGTTTTCACTTCCCTTTCTATCAATTATCTCCAAGTCGAACTCTTGAAGTAACAACACCCACCGCATGAGTCTCGCTTTGGAGTCCTTTTTTGTCATGAGATACCGGAGTGTCGCATGGTCGGTGTGAACTATGACCTTGGCACCCATAAGATAAGGACGAAATTTCTCCATCGCAAAGACTATTTCCAATAGATCCTTCTCGGTGACAGTGTAGTTCATTTGGGTCGAATTCATTATTTTGCTAGCATAATAGATGGGGTGAAAGATCTTGTTCACCATTTGACCTAAAACCTCTCCCACATCCACATCACTAGAGTCACACATTAGCTCAAAAGGAGAGCTCCAATCGGGTACGGTGATAATTGGTGTGGAAGTGAGCTTTTGCTTCAATAGATCAAATGCCTTCATGCAATTGTCATCAAAGTTGAACTTGGCATCTTTCTCTATCAATTTGCAAAGAGGATTGACCACCTTTGAGAAGTCCTTAATGAAATGCCAGTAGAACCCGGCGTGCCCAAGAAAGCTCCGGACTCCCTTTACCGAAGTTGGAGGTGGCAATTTAGAAATCACTTATATCTTCGCCTTGTCTACTTCAATTACATTTCTCGAGACTTTGTGGCCCAACACTATCCCTTCTTCCACCATAAAATGGCATTTTCCCAGTTTAATACTAGGTTGGTATCTTCACATCGAGCGAGGACTTTGTCAAGATTGCTCAAACATTCATCAAAGGAGTCCCCAACTACGCTGAAGTCATCCATAAACACCTCGAGGAAGTCTTCAACCATATCAGTAAAGATTTCCATCATGCACCGATAAAATATGGCGGGTGCATTGCAAAGTCCAAAAGGCATCCTGGAGAAGGCAAATGTACCATACGGCTACGTGAAGGTAGTCTTTTCTTGGTCCTCCAGGGCAATCAAGATTTGGTTATAGCCTGAATACCCGTCCAAGAAGTAATAGAAAGCCCGACCCGCAAACCTATCAAGCATTTGATCCAAGAAGGGCAAGGGGAAATGATCCTTGCGAGTCACTTTATTTAGCTTGCGGTAATCCATACACACCCGCCAACATGTGACCGTTATTGTTGGAATGAGTTCATTTTTGTCATTTTGGACAACTGTCATGCCACCCTTTTTTGGAACACACTAGACCGGAGAAGTCCAAGCACTATCCGAGATTGGGTAGACAACCCTTGCATCAAGCCACTTGATTATTTCCTTCTTTACCACTTCTTGCATTGCTTCATTGAGCCTCTGTTGGTGTTCTACGGAAGGCTTTGCTCCATCCTCAAGAATGATTTTGTGCATGCAAAATGCGGGGCTTATTCCCCGAATGTCAGCAAGTGTCCATCCTATGGCCTTCTTCCTCCTCTTTAGCACTTTTAGCGTGGAGTCTATGTTACACCCCATATTTTCGTACATGAAAGTACGCCATAAATAAATTTATGAAAGCTCGAAAATGAGACGTTACCTCCCGCATTTTTTTTACGTTAAAGTTTCATCGTAAGTTAATCGACGTAAGCTAGGGAATGAGATTATTTTTGGGATTATACGTATTGTGCTATTTCAAACAAGTGATGAGTAAATTTGTGAAGGTGGTGGGTAAGCAAATCAAAGAAAATGAATTTTCGTCAAAGTTTGACATTTTGGGATAAAATACGGCCCGAGCTAAAATATACAGTATTTATGGACTAGTACCATATAGGGTACCACATCACCATGATAGTAAGGTGTATAAAGTATGTTAAAAGTGAGTAGTATTTTAAGTAATTGAAGATAGTTCTTAATTATGTGGATAATTGGTTAGTGGGGGAATTAACAAGTTAATTAAGGATTTGTGGGTGATTAATTAAAAAGACTTGGGATAATGTGGCATCACCCCCTTTACCCCTTTGATGACACTTAAATAAGATTGGTAGGTGGCATATTTACAAGACTTTTGTGACACCAAGTACATAAGAAAAGTTATCCAAGAGTTTCTTATCCAAATCACATAGGAAACGTCATTTTGAGTCAATAATAAGAAAATTATTTTACTTTCTTCTCCACCATATCCTTCCTCTTTAAGCACTTGATCACCACTAACCAAACACATTCCAAACATGTGTTGTAGGCATTTTCCAGATCCATAGAACTCATTAATCGAGAAACCTTCAAATGGATACTTAAACAATGATATATAGTGCATTACAATCCCATAATTTGGAATCTCATTCTTTGAAACAAAGTATCTAGAGAACAAAGCACATGATCCCATCATACCACAAACCAATGAGTTTCCAATAATGAAGTTTGGGACTAAGGCACTACAACAAATAATAACTAAGTTTGGTGTGTAGAGAATGAGCCAAATGAGGATTAAAAAAATGCANCAATAACTAAGTTTGCTATGTAGGGAATGAGCCAAATGAGGAGCCAAAAAAAAAATACATGAATGTCGTAAACTATTTATTTAGACCAACAAACCAGTATAATGGAAATGGGAATAACGATACAAGAGTAAGCAGAAATGGCAAGTAAACAATGTCATTTGCTATTACATAGGAGGAAATTCTATAGATGGAAAGGTTTCGGCAAATATTTTTCTTTGCATAAGCAATGTGGTTGCGTTGAGCTTTTTATACGACTTGTTCCATGTTTTGTTGCAATTAACGTGTGTTGGAGGGATTATCAAGAGAATCGGCTCAGGCATGTTAAGACTATCCCTTCTTTCTTTTTGGCATGATCTAAATAATACAAATGAACGAGCTTCTAAAGATACTCTACTCTTAGAAGCTAACAGTACTTACATTGTTTCCCTTCTTATGGAACAATTGATGTTGAGCTTGTTTCTCTTAGTATTATGTTATCAATGTTGTTGATATTTCCTGATTATTATAAGATTCTTGACGAGGAGTTAGTCCTAATAATGTATACGGAGAATATCGACCTTACGTCACTCCGAAAGGTTCAGAATATGATTCCATTGAGTCCTACATGCATTGTATATATA
Organism: Nicotiana undulata; assembly: GCA_005239495.1. Taxonomy (NCBI): domain Eukaryota; kingdom Viridiplantae; phylum Streptophyta; class Magnoliopsida; order Solanales; family Solanaceae; genus Nicotiana; species Nicotiana undulata. Next base: position 14,565 of record ML281029.1, read on the forward strand.
TACGTATTTATTTTACTCTACCGAGCCGCCCTATAGTCGGCCGGGTATGGCACCTATTCTGCAACCACTGATCAGTTGGGTTTACCCAGTCCTCTTTGAGGCCGGGTATGATATGATGATGATGCCCACAGAGGCAAATGTTCTATGATAATGATGATGCCCTCAGAGGCAGATGTTTTAAAAGATTATGTATATATATGTATCATGCTTTTCATGTTACTGTCTCTTAGAAGCACTCAGATGCTACAGGTTGTATCTCCTACATCTCTCTTTACATTATTGTTCTTATTTATGTTTTTCCGCCTTACATACTCAGTACATTATTCGTACTGGCGTCCTTTTGTTGGGGACGCTGCATTCATGCCTGCAGGTATAGACAATCAGTTTGACGAGCCCTCATAGTAGACGAGATTGGCTTTCAATGAAGGATCATTAAGACTCCACCTCATTCGGAGTGCAGCCGAGTCTATGTTATTGTGTCAGAGTTTTGCTATAGACTTATGGGTAGGCCGGTACCCTGTCCCATTTGAGGTTGAATAATCTTAGAGGCTTTGTAGACACAAGTTTATTATGTACAGTATGTCAGAGGCCTTGAAGGCCCATATGTTTTAATGTTTTGAGAACGATAGTTTATTGATACAGTGTTGTCCACTTACGATTATACATTACAAGTGGTGTCCATGTTGGCCCATGAAAATTATAAAAGGAATGAATGAGTTACAGAGTGGTTTGCTCGGGCCAGTGCGGCACCGGGTGCCAGCCACGCCTCCCCAGGTTCGGGGCGTGACAGTCTACCTGCAATTGGGTTAGGCAAGATGAAAGTATAACAGGTAAAGTACGAGAGGGACCAAGATATTCATACCTGAGGTGTGGTGGAAGTGGATTCAACTCCAATATTGGTGGCTCTTCAATTGAAGGCTTTGTCGGAGGAGTTTTCCTATTCTCCAAGTCCAAGAATAGCTTTCGGGTGCCTTGTAAGGCATTGGTGCTCTCAATTAAGCCATCTACCAAAATGTCATTTTGGTTTAATAAAGCTGCCTCCATTGGATCTTCAACATTTATCATAGAGCTTGCATAATCAATAATGACCTCGGTGACAAGGTCCATGAAAGAACATACTTCTGTGTTATTGGGCTGCTTCATTGACTTGAAAATATGGAACAACCTTTTCATTGCCCACCCGAAAAGTGAGCTCATCGGCCTACACGTCAACTAAGACCTTCCCCGTTGCAAGGAAGGGACTTCCCAAGATGATAGGAACTTCATAATCCACTTTGCAATCCAATATGACAAAATCCCCGGGCAAAATGAACTTGTCAACCCACACCAATACATCATCAATGATTCCTAGGGGCCTCTTCATAGTTCTATCCGCCATTTGAAGACACATGGAGGTGGCCCTAGGTTGACCAATCCACAATGTTGTAAATACCAAATATGGCATCAAGTTTATGCTAGCTCCGAGGTCACACAAAGCCTTAGCAAAATCCGCACTCCTGATTGTACAAAGAATGGTAAAAGCTCCCGGGTCTTCAAGTTTGGGTGCTATTGAATGCACTATGGCACTCACTTGGTGAGTCATCTTTATGGTTTCGCACTCCATAGATCGTTTCTTTGTGACTAAGTCCTTTATGAACTTAGCATACCCGTGCATTTGCTCTAAAGCTTCAACCAAAGGGACATTGATTTAAAGACTCTTCATCATGTCGATGAATTTCTTGAATTGATTCTCTTGCTTTTGCTTTGACAGCCTTTGAGGGTATGGAGGAGGGGTCCTAGGCAATGGTGACTTGGCTTGTGGGACCACCGGTTCCAGCATATCAATCACGTGTTCCCTAGACGGGTTCACGTCCCTTTGCAAATCCTCCCCATTATCATGAATGTCAATTCTGACCTCACTAGTAGTTGGCTCTTCCACCACTTGCTCAACCTCAATTGGTAACTCATCATTTGGTAATTCATCATAATCAACAAAAATTATCTTTTGTCTAGAAGAACTCGTTTCACCGCCTCTTCCACTTTTTGTGGTCATCGCCATGGCATGAACAGTATTATTGTTGTTCCCACCTTTGGGGTTCACCACCGTATCACTCGGCAGTGCCCCCTTTGGGCATGTGTTCAAGGCATGAGAAATTTGGCCCATTTGGACTCCAAGGTTTCTAATAGAGGTGTTGTGGGAAGCCAATTGAGCATCGGAGTCCGCATTGCGCTCCATCATTTGCTTGAACATTTGTTCAATTCTTCCCATGTCATTACTTGATGATCTTTGGCCTTGAGCTTGGTACGAGGGTGGATTTCTTGGTTGTTGGTACATCAGGGGCCTTTGAAAGCCCGACCCCCGATTACCATTACCACCACAATTGTTGTTGTTATTGCCTCTGCTCCAATTGTTCTCATTATTGTTCCCCCATTGTTGGTTGTTATTGTTCCCCCAGTTTCGTGGATTGTTGTTATTGTTCCAATTGCGTTGTCTTTGATTACCCCAATTTTGATTGTTACTTTGGTTGTTCCAGTTTTAATTATTGTTTTTATTGTTCCCTTGACTTTGATAATTGTTAGCATACATGACATCCTCTTCTTGATCATCATATGGCTCTTCTTGACTATACCCACTTGGACCTTGGTCACCTTGATCATTGTTGCTTTGCTTTGGATTTCCCCGAGTTCTTCTTTGGTTCACCCACACATTCACTCCCTCCATGGCATTTACGTGCTTCGGCCCATGTAATTGTTGAAGTTGTGCCTTGGCAAGTTGGTTCATAGTGGTAGTGAGCTCGGCAATTGCTTTCCCATGTTCTTGAAGTTCTTTGTGAAGACTATTGACACCGAACTCACGCTGAGGTACGTTTGCTCTACTTTGCCATGCTGACGATGTGTCAGCCATCTCATCTAAGACCTCACATTCCTCGAGGTAAGTCAATTTCATGAAATTTCCACCGGCCAATTGATTGACCACACATTGATTAACAATGTTTATTTCTCGGTAGAAGGTTTGCTGAATCATGGCTTCAGTCATGTCATTGTTTGGACATTCCTTAACCATGGTCCGGTAGCGCTCCCAATTCTCATGCAAAGGCTCGTTGGGTTCTTGCTTAAAATCCAATATTTCATCTCTGAGGGCCGCCATGTGACTAGGGGAGAAATTTTTTGCAATAAACTTGTCTGCGAGCTCATCCCATGTGGATATGGAGTGGTTGGGAAGCCGCTCGAGCCAATCAAGAGCCTTCCCTCTAAGAGAGAAGGGGAATAACCGCAGTCTCAAGGCATCTTCTGAGACGTTCGTTTGCTTACTACCCCAGCAGGTATCCACGAAGCCCTTCAAATGTTTGTAAGCATTTTGGTGGGCGGCTCCGGTGAAATAGCCCCGCTGCTCCAAGAGTGTCAGCATCACATTTGTTATCTGAAAATTTCCCGCCCGGATTCTAGGCGGGACAATAGCACTAGCATACCCCTCGTTTGGAAGGACCCGAGGGGCAGCTCTGGGAGCTGGTGGCGGGGGAGGGTCTGGAATGTCCTCATTAATATTGGCATGTCGGCCCCGTCTGGGAGGTGGTACTTGGTTAATTTCATCTTCTTGGTTGTCATATACCTCCTCCCCCGCAATAACGTTTCCCAAAGGATCCGCCATTAGCACGTCCTTAAATGTGGGTTTTTGCTTTTGAAATCAGGTTGTAGCTAGAACAGTGTGAAGACGGATCCGTAATGGAATTCCGTCGACTCTATTAGCTCCGTTGGGTGATTTTGGGGTTAGGAGCGTGTTCGGAATGTGCTTTCGAGGTCGGTTGTAGATTTAGGCTGGAATTGGCGAGAGTTAGAATTTCGGCGATTTCGGCCGATAGGTGAAATTTTGATATCGGACTCGGAATGGAATTTTGAAAGTACAACAGGTCCGTAATGTCATTTATGATCTTTTTGCAAAATTTGAGGTCATTCGGATAAGTTTAGACGTGTTTCGGCATCAGATGGGAATTTTAGAAAATTTCATAAGTTCTTAGGCTTGAATCTATGCATATTTGATGATGTTGATGTTAGGAGGTGTGTTTTTAAGGTTCGACCAAGTTTGAATGAGGTATTAGGGTCAGTTGGTGGTTTTGGTTGAGGTTCCGGGGGCCTCAGGTGTGTTTCGGGTGTTCAAACGGGCATAAGGCGCGATCGCATAGTAGCTCTTAGGTCTGAGGAAAGGGTCAACGTTTGTTCTCCGCGATCGCATAGCTTTGAGGGCAGGGGGTCCGCGATCGCAGACCTGTAGGTGCGAACGCGATGAAGGATTTCTGGCGCGTGTAAGTTTACCCTCCGCGATCGCGACTCCTTATACGTGATCGCATAGTAGAAATGACTGGGCAGTCCTTTAAAAGTCTAATTCCGAGGGTTTATGTTATTTTCAATATTTTTTTATTTTGAGAGCTCGGGAGAGGCGATTTTTGGAGGCATTTGCACCTGGGTAACTTGGGTAAGTAATCTCTAACAATTATAGATCAATTTCCATGATTCCAATCTTAATTTCCACCTCTAATTTCGAAAATCTTGGGTAGAAAGAGGGAAAAATGGGAGGAACTTCATAGACCAAAATTCTGAGTTTTGATTGGGTATTTGACCTCCGATTTGAGATATTCTTATATGGTTAGACTCGTGAGTGAATGGGGGTTCGGAAAATGTAATTTTTACCCGATTTCGAGACGTGGGCCCGGGGGACTTTTTGGGCGAATTTCCTAATTTCGCGTATTAGCTTCGAATTAATTAGCAATTTGATTTCTTAAAGTGTTATTTACATTATGCAATCGAATTTATTAGATTTGGTCCACCCGAAGTCGGATACTCGTGGCAAGAGCGTGGTATCGGGTTGAGTAGCGCAGTCGAGGTAAGTGGTTTGCCTAACTCTGTGTTGGGGATTTTCCCGTAGGCATTTTAACTGATTTTTACTATGTGGACACCGTGTACGTGAGGTGACGAGTGCGTGCACGGGTCATTGTTGCTACAAATTCCGTTTTTCCTTCCATGACATATCTCATTTTCGTTCCTATATTATTGGTTCCCTGTTTTGTCTAAGTAGTTGACTTAGTAATAAGCATGTCTACTTGCCCTTACTTGTTTCCCTCTTACTTGCTACAAATTGAACCATGCTTAGGTAGTTTTACCTTATTCTTGCCTGTTATTTTCTTGAACTGTTTAATTACGTTGTGTCCGACATACATTCTGCATTGCATATTTAAATTGGGACTATGAACTGAGATCCGGGAGATTTCCCCCTGTACTGCATAGCATATTAAAATTGGGACTACGGACTGAGATCCGAGAGCTTTCCCCATGTACTGCATTGCATATTTGCTGTTGAGATATATGTTGTGCTGAGCCGAAGGCTTTTCTTTATTATTTGTTCCAGTCTTCCTTTAAAATCTGCTCATTTTAGCTATTTATATGTCATTGTTCAAACTTATAACTGCCTTATTTTCAAACTCAGTAGAGCCTTAACCTGACCTTGTCACTACTTGACTGGGGTTAGGCTTGGCACTTACGGAGTACCGAATGTGGAGTACTCACGCCCTTTCCTGCGCATGTTTTCCCCATGTGCAGATCCAGGTACCGGTACGCAGAGTTTTGGCTAGGAGTACTACAACACTTTCTCAGGAGACCGCGAGGTAATTCTGCCGCGTCCGCAGAATCTCACGTGTCCCCATCTACTCTACTATAGGCATAGGAGATAGACATATACACAATTTCCTTACTCCGTTGTATAGAGATATATAAAGCTTGTGACTTGGTGATATTCAGGCATATGAGATAGACATATACACAATTTCCTTACTCCGTTGTATAGAGATATATAAAGCTTGTGACTTGGTGATATTCAGGCATATGAGATAGACATATACACAATTTCCTTACTCCGTTGTATAGAGATATATAAAGCTTGTGACTTGGTGATATTCAGGCATATGAGATAGACATATACACAATTTCCTTACTCCGTTGTATAGAGATATATAAAGCTTGTGACTTGGTGATATTCAGGCATATGAGATAGACATATACACAATTTCCTTACTCCGTTGTATAGAGATATATAAAGCTTGTGACTTGGTGATATTCTGGGTTTTGGGAGAGTGAAAGCTGTAAATGCCGAGCGGCTTAAGTTTTATAGTTATTGCTACATCTTTACTATTTATTTCTGTGTTGTCTTATTTTTCCGCATATTTTAGGCTTACCTAATCATAGGGACTAGGTGCCGTCACGAGCCCATTCGGAGGGTTAATTCGGGTCGTGACAAGTTGGTATGAGAGCCTCTAGGTTCATAGGAGTCACAAGTCACAAGCCGATTTATTAGAGTCTCGCGGAACAGTGCGGAGACGTCTGTATCTATCTTCTAGAGGCTATGTAACTGTTAAGAACAATCATATTCTTTGGAACTCCTTATTGTGCTAGTTACTGACATCAAAATTCTTAAACTCTATTCTATTCTTGCTTACAGATGGTTCGTACTCATACCGGACGTACTGATGGCCATGAACCCGAGCCCCCAGCCAGAGCCGTCAGAGTCAGGGGCCAGGGCAAAGGACGAGCATGCGGTGCAGCCCGAGCACCGGCGAGAGCAGAGGCAGAGGATCACCCAGCAGCCACAGTTGGAGGGGCACAGGAGGTCCCTACTATTACTCCAGCCCTCCAGGAGACATTGGCTCAGTTTTTGAGTGCCTTCAGTACTCTGTATCAGGCGGGATTACTTCCGATAGCCCGAGCTACATCCCAGGTTAAGGGAGGGACACAGACTCCCGCAACCCGTACTCCTGAGCAGAGGGTTCATGTTGGGCAGGTTCCAGAGTATATTCCTATGCCCCCAGCAGCTCCAGCTCAGCATGAGACTAGGGTAGCTATTCCTGAGGCAGATCAGCTCCCACTTGAGAGGTACAAGAAGTACCACCCACTTGAGTTCAGCGGACTAGCTTCGGATGATGCCTTGGGTTTTCTTGAGGGGTGTTATCGCATTCTCTGCACTATGGGTATTGCAGAGACGAGTGGGGTTTCTTTCACTGCTTTCCAACTAAGGGGAGCAGCTTATCAGTGGTGGCGTGCTTTTGAGCGTAGTAGTCCGGACGTGGCATCTTCACTTACTTGGGCTCAGTTCTCAGAGATGTTCCTACTTGAGTTTGTCCCTCATAGCCTCAGGGATTCCTGGCGTGCAGAGTTTGAGCAGCTACGCCAGGGTGCTATGACTGTGTCGGAGTATGCAGTCCGTTACAGCGATTTGGCTCGTCATGCACCAGCTTTGGTTGCCACTGTCAGAGAGAGGGTTTGACGCTTTATTGAGGGACTCCACCCAGTATCCGGACTAGTATGGCCAGGGAGCTGGAGACAGACATCACTTACCACCAGGCCGTGAGTATTGCCCGGAGGATTGAGAGTAAGTTGGCCTGGGACAGGGATGAGAGAGAGGCCAAGAGGTCTCGATAGACCGGTCACTTTTCAGGAGCTCGTGCACCTGCATCACGCTACGGTAGGGGTTTTGTGAGTCGCCCTATTCATTCAGCTCTTCTAGCAGCCAGTGGTATTCCAGCTCCTTTTAGACCTCAGGAGCCTTATTATGCACCACCAGTATCTCAGGTGCCTTCAACTCGAGGTGCTATCACTGGCCAGTCCAGCAGACTAGTTCAGAGTCAGCAGTAGCAGCCACGTCCTCTGAGGGGTTGTTTTGGGTGTGGTGACCCTCGTCATGTGATCAGAGATTGCCCCAGATCTTGGAGGGGTGCACCACCTCAGACTTATCAGGTTCCACGTCTTCCACCTGGTCCTCCAGCTATTTTTCCAACCCCAGCTACTACCCCACCATCTCAGGCAGCTCGAGGTGGAGGTCGGGGAGGTAGAGGTCGCCCTAGAGGGGGAGGCCATGCCAGATATTATGCTCTTCCAGCCCGTTCAGAGGACATTGCTTCAGATTTGGTCATTACAAGTATTGTTCCCGTTTGTCATAAGGATGCATCGGTACTATTTGACCCAGGCTCTACATATTCGTATGTGTCTTCTTATTTTGCTTCACATCTGGGGATATCTCGGGATTCTTTGAGTTCCCCCGTTTATGTTTCTACTCCTATGGGAGATTCTCTTATTGTGGACCGCGTATATCGATCGTGTTTGATAGTTATCGGTGGTTTTGAGACCGGGGTTGATTTATTATTACTCAATATGGTAGATTTCGACGTTATATTGGGTATAGACTGGTTGTCTCCATACTATGCTATTCTTGATTGTCACGCCAAGACCGTGACGCTGGCTATGTCAGGATTACCGAGGTTAGAGTGGAGAGGTTCCTTAGAGTACACTCCCCGCTGAGTTATTTCTTTTCTTAAGGCTCAGCGGATGCGTTTTTGGCTTATGTGAGAGATGTCAGTGCTGAGACCCCTACAGTTGAGTCAGTCCTCGTTGTTAGGGACTATCCTGATGTTTTTCCAGCTGATCTTTCGAGTATGCCGCCCGATAGAGACATTGATTTTGGCATTGACTTGTTGCCGGGCACTCAGCCCATTTCCATTCCTCCCTATCGCATGGCTCCTCCTGAGTTAAAGGAGTTGAAGGAGCAGTTGCAGGAGTTTCTTGACAAAGGTTTCATCAGGCCCAGTGTATCACCTTGGGGTGCTCCGGTGTTATTTGTGAAGAAAAAGGATGGTTCGATGCGTATGTGCATTAACTACCAGCAGCTGAATAAGGTGACAGTGAAGAACAGGTACCCATTGCCCTGCATTGATGATTTATTTGACCAGTTACAGGGTGCTACGGTGTTCTCCAAGATTGATCTTCGTTCGGGCTATCATCAGTTGAAGATTCGGGAGCCGGATATCCCGAAGACTGCCTTCAAGACCAGATATGGCCTCTATGAGTTCCTTGTTATGTCATTTGGGCTGACCAATGCCCCAACAGCCTTCATGCACCTGATGCACAGTGTATTTCGGTCGTATCTTGATACTTTTTTCATCGTGTTCATTGATGACATTTTGGTATATTCTCGGTCCCAGGAGGACCATGAGCAGCATTTGAGGACCGTGCTTCAGACATTGAGAGAGAAGAAGTTGTATGCTAAATTTTCTAAGTGTGAATTTTGGCTTGATTCTGTGGCATTCTTAGGCCATGCGGTATCTTCGGATGGGATCAAGGTAGACCCGAAGAAGGTGGAGGCGGTGCAGAGTTGTCCTAGAATCTGGCATACCAACCTCTATCTTTATCATCATCAGGAATGACTAAAACTCTCTTACTTATAGCCACTAGAGTAAAAATTCCTTGGCGGAACAACTTGGGATAGTAGATATGAATAAGATGATAAAAAGTAAAAGGAAGTGAAGCCATGTTGGCCAAATATTTGAGGCATGCTATTTCCCTACAGATGATAGGACCGATTTGTCCCAAACACACGTTAAAAATTTGACAAAACTCTATAATGACATGGTCGATGGGAGGCTTGAAACCTATAGTAAAAGGGTAAGTATATACAAAAGAATAGCCAGCTTTGTAAGAAGTTATCCTCTGATTTTCACTGGGTACCAAGACCGGGAAATCAAATTTCCAACAACAATCTCTGCGCACAAGAGAAATTAAACCCTCAGTGATTTGAGTAGGGTAAAGATAAGCGCGATCATGAGACGTCATGGAAGTAACCTGTTTTCTTATGGCTTCACTGTAATTTACGAAAGAAAATTCAGCGGGTACAATCTCATCTACCTTTGGTTCGCGAAGTGGTTCACTGGACTCTCTACTCTTAGAAGAAGATCTAGAAGCTCTAGCCCTAGAAGAAGATGGAGTAACACTAACCCTAGAAGTTGGTGGGGGAGTGATGTTGCGTTGAGAAGAAGAAGACCCTCTAGAAGGTGTTGAGCCCAAACTCCTTAATCTACCTCCCACTACTCCGGATCGGAGCAGAAGAATGAGATAGTTCATCAACTATTATTACTTTTTTGGGGTCTTGGTTTGAAGAAGACATATTTGCATGAGAGAAGAACTTGCAAGCAGTAAAAGAAAGTTGGAAGTTTTTCGAAGAAGCAAAGGCATAAATGGGTATTTATATCCAAAGGCAACCGTAAAAAATGGAAAAACACTGATGTGAAAGTCATTATTAAATTATCACTTTGTGACTGATGCAGCCGCAAAAAGCCCTAAAGTGCGCTGAAAATTGCAGAACCAATCCGGAATCACCACTTGTCACATGCATTTAATGTAAGTGACAAGCGACGCGTACGTTCAGAGACAGATGCAATGGTACGAGTAAAACGGCGGCAAATAATTTCCGCCATAAATGAGTATCCACTTACCAAATATTTAATTGATAAATAAATAGTAAGTGAGGGGACTATATGTATTGGTAAAAAATAGATATTACACGTGTAATATCTTGGATGACAAATCAGTCTACATGGAGCAGTAGAAAAGTGACAGCTGGATGAGAGTTTAGAAAGAGGTATGGAACAAAAAGGTACGGGGTAAAACACCCACGAGATGATTAGAAGCGGGAGCTCCAATTAATTGAGGAGTTGAAGAGACACAGTCAAAATGAACTAGGGCAGAATAAAGGGAAAATTTATAGATCTTCAATCAATGAGTTAAACGTTACAGAATCTTCACGCAGTAGTTACGATTACCTATTGTAACGTTACATTAATGATATAAATATTCATTAATGCTCAAGCATTAAGAGTAAACGTTATATTAAGAAATTTCCTATAAGATCTCACTTGTATGGACACGTTCGAACCACTACTAAAATATACTTACATTTCTGTGCACTTATTATTTTAATATTTTACAAGTCTAATTCCTATTATTGTTCTTAGTTAACTATCTTGGTTATCAGAAGCCCGAGTACTTCATAAAATAGATTTGACTAAGAATCCGGTTCTTTGGTTAAACAATAGGTGGAAGGAAGGCATGAACCACTTTGTTGCGGAGAAAGAGACCGTCTTGGCTCAATTGTGATCGGCCGAAGTCCAACTTCGGAATGCTAGGGAGAAGAGTTCGGTTCAGGCCAAGAGGATCGAGGAGCTCGAGACCAAACTTGCTAAGGCCCAAGATGAGGCAGAAAAAGCGAAGGTCCAGGCTGACAAGTCAATAGCCATATATTTGGCTGATGCCGAGGCTGCCCAAGCTCAACTAAGGGAGGCTCCAATCGAGCACAATGGACTGCTGAGCTAGCAAAGTGCCAATCTTGGAGAGAGACCTTCGAGGAGATTCATGCTCGAGCCTTTGATCTTTCTGAGGATATAGATCAGGCAAAGATGCATGAGGCCGATGTCAGGCTATTAGCCTCTTCCGACGATTGACGATGAAGGTAGCAAGAGCAGATCCGATAATGGTGAGGGTCCCGAAGAGGAAGCTGCCCCCGGGGAAGGAGTCACCCCCAAGCATAGCTAGGACTCTTGTACTTTTTCTTTTCTTTTGTATAGGACCCTTGTCGGTCCTTTGTAAATACTCTTGTTCAAGTATATAAAAATATTTCCTTTTTGAATTTCTTCTCAAATTTTGCCTTGTGATAATTTTAAAACTGCTTTGTGCCTCGTAAAATTTTAGCATACTTTATGCCTTGAATAATATGTTTAAGACTTCGGTTCTGGGCAACTCGACCGAAGCCACACTAATACTGCTTTCATAGTCGAGTGAGCTTTTAATCGAACTCGAAGTAATAGAACTCTTAGGTTTGAATTGAGTGAGAACGTATTCTCGAACTCCAGAATGTAATGGCCCTTAGGATCTTTGAATTGGGTTGGTATGACCTTAGAAGAACGTCTTTTTCCCCTTTTCGGCTTAAAGACTTTATAAGAATTTCGTTATGCCTTAGCATGAATTTTTTACCCGTTGGGTTTTTGGAGGGTTTAATATTGATTGAAACCCCTTTACTTTTTATGCCTTAGCACTAATTTGTATTTAAACAATTCGATACCTCTAAAGGTTTTTCGAGGGCTGATATTATCGAAGCCCTTTGATTATTTTGCCGAGGGTAGCCCTTTTTAACCGATTTTTAAGAATTTGAATGCATTGCGGGATTCGGACATCTCCGAGCCATGCTAGTTTGGCCGTAGACTTTGGGTATGCTTCTTGGTCTTATTTTCCCAATAACACTTCAAACTTGTTCAAAGTGTTAGTCCCCGAGAATGGTGGCCTTGACCTATAAATCGAGGGTTACCTCTTTGTGGTCTTACGGTTTCAAAGTTAGATAGTTCGAACATGTTGATTTTTTACGGCAGTCCCCGAGTATGGGGTTGATCATTCGAGGTGTAGTTGTACTTGGACCTTGAGCCAGTTTTCACAAGAAATCGTAAGAATGGAGCTTGAAAAGTAGAAATTTTCATTAAGGCACAAGATATCTGGTAAGGAAAGGTACTTCTTTGACTAGTTCATACATGTGTACATGTTTTTCCATTAGAGCTCGAATAATCTATATGGACACGTTTCGTTCGACCGTTTGGCCCACTACAAAGTTTTCCTATCGAGGTCCCGTTGACACGAAGTATTTTCCTTGAAAATATAACATTTGAGGGTGATGCCCCCAGTATTCTAGGTTTGATTATAAAGAAACCTCGGATACTCTAAGTCAACACAAATAAATGTTGCCTCATTAAAAACCTTGCCGGAAAAACCTATTTGGGATAAAAATTGGTCGAAGGGAAAAAGAGTGCAACGCGTGCTTTAAGGTCCTAATATCTTCCTACTTGATGAGAACTTCGATACCTTCGCTCGAACACCTAAAAATAAGTTAGTGTAAAATGTAAATAAAAAAAGAGAATGTCATACCTTAACAATAATATCACTTGAGGAGTGAGATGTTCCAACTATTTGGTAGTTGCTCGCCGTTTATCGTGCCTAGATTGTAAGGTCCCTTTTCGGTGATATCGAGGACTTGAGACGGTTATTCTCAATTTGGGCCGAGTTTTCCTTTGTTAGGGTCTCGAGTGTTGAGGGTGACTCTCAGAACCAAGTCCCCGATTCTAAAGTGGCGAAGGTTGGTCCTTTGATTATAATACCTTTCAATACGTTATTTTTGCGTGGCCATTCGAACAAGGACGACTTCTCGTTTCTCATCTAATAGTTCGAGGCTAGTATTCATAGCCTCATGATTTGATTCTTCCACTGTATATCAAAATCTGGCGTTGGGTTCCCCGACTTCGACCGGGATTAAGGCTTCGACGTCGTATACTAAGGAGAACGGTGTTGCCCCTGTACTGGATTTTGACGTTATTCGATGTCCTCAAAGGACTTCGGGTAGAATTTCTCTCCATTTTCCCTTGGCATCGTTCAACCTTTTCTTCAGATTCTGAATGATGGTCTTATTTGTCGATTCGCCTTGTCCGTTTCTTCTAGGATGATATGGTGTCGATAAGATTCTCTTTATTTTGTGATCTTCGAGAAACTTTGTTATTTTGCTGTCGATGAATTATTTTCCATTGTCGCTTAAAATCTCAGCAGGTATCCCGAATCGGCATATGATGTTCCCAGATGAAGTCTATAAATTCCATTTCTCTGACATTCTCGAAGGCCTATGCTTCCACCAATTTAGAGAAATAGTCAGTCATAAATAAAATGAATTTAGCTTTACCTGGGGCCGATGGCAGATGGCCTGATCACGCCCAACTCTAGTCCTAAAAAGGTATAATCCGGTCTAAAAGTCCGAAGTCGAATCACACAGAGAACTAAGGCTTAGCTACAGTTGTTCAATATTGCTAAGAAACACAAGTTCAAACAATTTCCTAATTACAAAGATTATAATGTTTTATTTTATCTAATTAACTAACAAATACTAGAAAGCGGTAAAATTATCAACTAACGAGACAAAGGGTTGGAAACTAAATTAAAGAGGTCTAGAGTTATGATTTCCCCAATTGTCGGAATCCTTCCCGCTATATTTTCTATAATTTTGCCTATGTATTCTCTACTAATCATGAGCACTTTAGGTATCGTAATTCTCTCCCGAGCAACTACAACAATTTACTAGACATATTCTCTCGAACTACGCTACTTGGCTTTATCTAACCGCTCACTATGACCACGTCAAGACTTTGTTATTTCTAAACCTACCTTTAAACCCGTTGTATTGATTTTTCACATACATTAGGAGTGACGTTGTTCAACAACCACCTAAATATGTATTCTTTCTCAAGAAACACATAATAAATAGGCACAGTCAATCAACTGCCATTCAATCAACAACAATAAACACGTAGTTGAACAAGTAGACAAATCCAATGACTCAATTATATAAAAACATAACAAGAATTTATCCTACAAAAGGTTCCATCAAAACCCTAGATACAAATTAGTTATTCACAGTAGTATGTAAAAATACAATACTAAAAGTCATAACCAACAAAAAAAAAATAGGAAGAGGAAGGAAAAACTCGTAGAAGAATTCCCCGCCTTGCTCCTATTGTGTCTCTGCCTCCTTAGGTCGAATTTGTGTCAAAAGTATGTCCAACCTCCTCAAAATACTATTTTTCCATGTATATATACCAAGTAGGGTCGGTCCCAAACAATTATACCTTCTCCTTCGCGAAAAAGGACAGTTTTTCAGGTCTGGAGTAGCGCGGCCGCGCTAAGACCACGCTAGTGGCCGCGCATATGGAAAAGTTTCTGCCCCATTTGCGCGTCAGGTCCGCGGTCGCGGTTTCGACCGCGTTTTTCACCCTGTTATGTTTGGAATTTGGAAAAACGTAAAACATGAAAGTTGTATCCCTTCGAGTTAGCTTTCCAATCATATATTATATAGCCCAAATGGAATTTGGAGCAAAGAGTTATATCTATTTTACTAGACAATACACAATATGCCTCCTCGAGTCTTCGTTTGTTCTTAACTATCAAATTTGACCCCTGAACACGATACCGACTTAATTCCTTGATCTTTTACTCAGACTTCAAATCTCCAAATCACTTGAATTCGTTCCATAACATCTATATAGCTCGGAATCACTCCTACAAGGCATAAAACACACAATTCGTACAAAACACTAGCGATTAAAGCTCAAACTCAATTAAAGTGCAGTAAATTAGAGTGTAATAAGCGACTAAAATACACAATTATAGACTATCATCAGGGCCTACGATATCCATACCCCATTTCATAAATGTCCATGGGGATAAGACCGAATGAAGTTGCCCTCCGGACTGGTGGATCATTGGTGCATACCTTTGACATTTATCACATTTTCTAACGAATTATTTAGTGTCTTTCTCCATATTTGCCCAATAGTATCATGCTCTGATGATTTTGTGAACTAGTGATTCGACACCAGAGTGATTCCCACAAGTACCTTCGAGAACTTCTCATAGGACATAATCGGTGTCACCGGTCCCAAGCATATTGCTAACGGTCCGTCGAACATCCTCATGTATAATGTTCCATCCTCAGCCAATGTGAATCGAGCAGCTTTTGTTCGTAGAGCCCTTGATTTCTTAGGGTCCTATGGGAGCTTTCCGTTTTTAAAATACTCAATATATTTATTCCTCCAATCCCAGGTTAGGCTTGTGGAGTTTATCTCGGCGTGACCTTCTTCGATTACTGACTTCGAGAGTTGAACGACAGTCCTCGAGCTGATTTCTTCGTCCTCGACTAATGATCCCAGATTTTCAAGGGCATCGACTTCACTGTGCCGTTCTCGAGGTACATGCTGCAAAGTCCATTCTTTAAAATGATGCAACTTCACTAGCAGCTTATCCAAATACCTTTGCATCCTATCCTCTCGAACCTCGAAGGTTCTGTTTACTTGGTTTACTACCAAAAGGGAATCACATTTGGATTCGATGACTTTTGCTCCCAAGCCTTTAGCTAGTTAGAGACCTGCAATCATGGCCTCGTACTCGGCCTCATTGTTAGTTAACTTAGAAGTTTTTATAGATTGCCTAATAGTGTTGCCTTGGGCGGCTTCAAAACGATGCCTATACCGAACCCTTTCACATTCGAAGCACCGTCTGTAAAAAGGGCCCACACCCCTGATGATGTACCCGATTTTAACAAAAGTTCCCTTTCGACTTCGGATACGAGGGCTGGCGTGAAGTCGGCCATGAAGTCTGCTAAAATTTGAGACTTGATGGTCGTTCGGGGTTGATATTCGATATCATACCCACTGAGTTCGACGCCCATTTAGCCAATCGGCCCGACAAATCGGGCTTATGTAAAACATTACGAAGTGGGTAAGTGGTTATCACACATATTGGGTGACATTGAAAATACGGTTTTAACTTCCTAGAGGCGCTTATTAGAGCAAGTGCCAACTTTTCTAAGTGCGGATATCGAGTTTCTGCTTCTCCTAGAGTTCGACTTACATAATAAATAGAAAATTGCGTACCTTTCTCTTCTCGAACTATGACACAATTTATCGCTATTTTCGAGACCGCTAAGTATAAGTAAAGCTTTTCATCTGCCTCCGGAGTATGAAGCAATGGTGGGCTCGAGAGGTACCGCTTTAATTCTTCTAACGCCAGCTGGCATTCCGGGGTCCATGCAAAATTGTTCTTCTTTTTTAGTAGTCAGAAAGACATATGGCTCCAGTCTGATGATATCGAGATGAATCGACCTAAGGCAGCTATCCGCCTTGTCAGCCTTTGTACGGCTTTAACGCTGTCCACGACTGAATGTCTTCGATAGACTTGATTTTATCGGGGTTGATCTCGATCCTCCGATTTGACACCATAAAGCCGAGGAACTTGCCCAAACCGACCCCGAAAGCACATTTCTCGGGTTTGAGCTTCATGTTATATTTTCTCAGTATCTTGAATGTTTCCTGCAAATGTGTCAAATGGTTCTCTGCGCACAGGGACTTAATTAGCATATCATCAATATATACTTTCATTGACTTACTTATTTGTTCTTCGAACATTTTATTTACTAGGTGTCGGTAGGTAGCACATGCATTTTTAGCCCAAAAGGCATTACATTATATTAATATGTGTCATACTTAGTGATGAATGAAGTCTTTTCCTGATCCTCGGGTAAGGCTGTATTGTGGTCCGGGCCCAGGCCTAAATGGGCTGAATGGGCAGGGCCAAACGATCCCGAGCTCTGGCGGGCTGGGCCCAAGCGGTCCCGGGCTTAACGGTCCTGGAGGGTGGAACTGGCCCACTGTGGGCCTAAGCCCACATGGGCCCAGGCTAAGTGGGCCGGGCCCACAGACCTAAGTGTTCCGGGCTATTTATTTTTATTTTTTTTATCTAAGGCAATTTATTGTAAATTATATTATATAATTGTGACTTAAATCTTGTAATTCAAATTTAAACATAAAAAAATTGTAAAGAAATATTCAAGGGAATGCCTTATAATTTTTATTATTACGTCATTAACAAAAAATGGCAATATCTTTCTTAGTCTTCCTCCCCCCAATGGAATGAGCACAACAGGGTGTTAATACCACCATTAAAAGGAAAAAAACTAATGAAGATGTGTCAAAATACAAGTTACATATTAGTCTACATATTATCTCTAACAAATTTCATAAATCCTTCAAGGTTCGGAGGAATTTCTGTTGGTGGTGGAGGAAAAGAAGCTTGTTCATCACCGCTTCCGGGCGAAGCAGCATCCTTCGCAAGTTCCGCTAGCATTTCTTCGTAAGCTTCGTCTATCTCTAGTTGTGATTCAGCTTATCCAAAGTTTCTTCTTTTCAAACGGATCCAATCTCTGAAGAGTACTAATTTTTCCAAGCTCTCTCTTATAGACACTCTATGATCACCGATTTGAAGTCTCGCTTGACTGAAAGCGCTCTCTGATGCCACTGTTGAAGCTTGAATACTTAAAATATCTCGAGCCATCCTTGAAAGAACCGGATAGTATTTTTCTTTGTCCTTCCACCATTCCAAAACATTAAAGGAGCCGTCGGGATTCTCTGATTCAAGTCCCTGCGACAAATAAACTTGAAGCTCATTTAGTTGTGAACAATCACCAATATTATCACCTTGAGAACCCTTAAACCCCGTCCAAGCACTAAGTGCTTTTAGTCCCGCAGTTCTTTTAGATGATTGTGAACTAGACGAAGTAGGAGTTGGAACATTTGGTCTAGCATGATCTAAGGCAAGTTGATAAGCATTATAAATTGTTTGAGCATTTATTTTAATTGAGGCTTTTGCATATGCAAGTGTAGCAAATTCCTCATCTGAAAGTGATAAAGCCTTATAAATATTTGTATACCAAAAGTGAGGACCTCCTAATTTCGTGGTAGGATTTAATATGGCAGCAACACCATAAAGAGGGGGGATAGGGAAAAATATTTTTTAAACTTATCTCTCATAGAATTAATAGCAAGTTGATAAATTACTCCACCCTCTGAAAATTAAGTAAACAAATTGCAAGTTCTGCAATATAAACTAAACAGTTAGAAATAGTAGGATACTATTGCCAGATAATTCATTTGTAGCAACATGAAATTGTTCTAAAAATTCTACAAGAATTTTAACATTAGTCCAATCTTGATTTGTAAGTTGCTAATCATCATCATCATCATCATCATCATCACCACCACCAACACGAGCATTAAACGTTCCGTTTATTGAGTTTCTATATTCATATGCAACAGCTAAACTTTCATACATGTAATTCCATCTAGTCGGACAAGGTTTAGGAACCTTTCTTTCTCTAAGGCCAAATTCATCACATTTTTAAAAATATTCTCTAAGTATACTTCTACGGTTTGAATAAAAAAAGCCAATTAAGATCCATTTTAACCTTTTCAATTTCAACATTTAAAATGTTCATACCATCACCGACGATTAAATGGTAAATATGACAAATACATCTAACATGAAAAATATTACTAAATGCAGGATTTAGTGTGGTTGTAAGAAAGCCTATAGCATTAGTGTTACTAGAAGCATTATCCATTGAAATTGACATTATTTTATCTCTAATGCAAAAACATCTACAAATATCAGCAACTGTGTTAGCAATAAACTTCCCTGTGTGACGTGAATTAATTATTCTATAAGCAATAATGTGTTCTGCATTATCCATTCCTCATCAATTCAATGAGTGGTAACAGTAAGATAATCACAGTCATTACCACTTCTACCAATATCAGTAGTACTAGTAATGCGACAATTTATATGAGTAAATAAATAGCGCAAATATTGTTCATATTCATGTTTATATTTATAAATATCGCTCTTTACGGTTGCGCGAGGCCATCCTTTATAAGTAAGACTAAAAAATCTTCTAATATAATGCACAAAGTGAGGGTTTGAAGGAAAAATATAGGGTAAGCACATAACAATAACTATTTTTGCCAATTCTTAACGATCTTTATTTGGATCGAATTATAAAATGCCACATTTAACAGTGTTAATTCCCGGTTGAACTAGATTTGACCTGGTACTATGGTTAACCTGAGTACCTACACTTGACCCCTCTTGCGCAGCTTTCATTTGAAAAAATCTAACTTTATCTCTAGGGTGTGTCTTTATGTGTCTAGTCAAACTACTCGTACCGCTACGGTTTTCAGTAAATTTATGAGCCATCAAAGTCCCACTAGTTTTACACGTAGCCTTATTTTGATCTCTTAGTTGAATAACATAGTGCCAAACAGTAGCTGAATCGCACCGTCTAGAAGGTTGTCTATTAAAAGTAGGGGTTACTACAGGAGGGTCGGGCGGGACATCATTTGAATTATTATCAGTTGGGTTAACTTCAACAATAGGACTAGTAGGTGTATCATCTAAATCCGGTTGCGTTTCATCTAAATCATCATTTTCCTCATCAATTTCATCAATAGTTGGATTACCATAAAGAGCATTCATATATTCATCATTTAATTGTTGACCTGGTACAATATCATGGTAAAATTGACTATCGGTAAATTGAAAATAAGGGTTATCACTATCAAGAATAACATGCGGAGGAGGACGGGTAACATGTTTGGGTCGGGGAGCCGGGGGAGGAGGAGTATCTTGACCACTAGATTCACCAATTTTAGATTCTCCCTTACCACCAAAAAAAATTTCAAAGAAAAGGCCATATTAATTATAATTATACAAAATAAAACAAACAAAACTATAATATTAAAACTTAAGAGTTGGAACGAGTTTACTGAATTGACAAACAACTTCTTGAAAATTGTATATCGTTGAAGACTTGAATACTTCAATTCACATTTGACAATTTCACAAATTGCAATAATAAAGTAAGCAATTATAGAAGAAAATTAGAGAGAGACTGATGATTTTGTGAGTAAAAATGAAAGAATGAGGGGGTATTTATAGTTGAAAATGGGGAAAAAGTGTAATTATAAAAAATTTGGGGTTAAAATAAAGTTTGGGGGCAAATGGCTATTTTTGAAAGTACCAAATGGCTAAATTGGCAGGCCAACAACTATTTTTTAAACTTCCAACCGTTGGCCAATTTAAAATTTTTTTTTTGAAAAAAAATAACCGTTAGGACCGGTTGAATCGGCCCAGGCCTGCCAGCCGGTCCCGGGCTCGCGGTCTCCCTATGTTGGACCGGCCCACAGTGGGCTCTTAGGACCGCTTGGGCCGGGACCATACGGGCCAACCCGCTTAGCCCAAAGCCCACGCAGGCTCACGGGCCTGGGCCGGTCCCGGACTGGGCCCGGACCACAATACAACCTTATCCTCGGGGTTCATTTGAATTTGATTGTACCAAGAGTAGGCGTCGAGAAAACTAAGGGTCTCATGGCCGGCCGTTGCATCGATCATGCGATCGATGTTAGGCAGAGGAAAAGAGTCTTTGGGGCATGCCTTGTTTAGATCTTTATAATCTACACACATCTTAAGTTTATTCCTTTTTTTAGGGACTACGACTGCATTTGCTAACCATTCAGGATATTTTACTTCCTGAATGGATCATATTTTGAGAAGTTTAGTTACCTCGTCCTTGATGAATGCGTGCTTTACCTCGGATTAGGGCCTTTTCTTTTGTTCCACTGGCCTGAACTTCAGGTCCAGACTCAATTGATGTGTCGTTATCTCTGGTGGGATCCCTGTCATGTCCAAGTGGGACCAAGAAAAACAATCCATGTTATCAATAAGAAATTTAATGAGTTTCTTTCTGAGTTCGGGGGTTAACCCCGTACCCAGGTATACCTTTTGTCCGGGCAGGTACTCGATCAATATAACCTATTCCAGCACTTCGACTATTGATTTGGTGGCGTCGGAATCTTCGGAAATAATGAAGGTTCGAGGGATCCAATAATCGTCTTCTTCTTCTTTCATTCCCTGCTTCTCCGATTCAGTCAAGGCTGATGGTTGTGGTTGTTATTTGGCCTCATGTTTTCCTTTGACGTATGATCCCTTTGACATCGAAAGTGCCGATATTAGTATCACCTCATCGACCGCGAACATTTCCTTTTCAACATGTTGCTCCCCATATATTGTTGTCACCCCGTCCAGTGTCGGGAACTTCATCATTTGGTGGAGAGTCGAAGGGACTGCCCTCATATTGTGAATATAGGGCCTCCCGAATAGGGCGTTGTATCTCATGTCGCCATCGATTACATGTAACTTGGTTTATTGAATAGTTCCATCCACGTTCACCGGTAGAATGATCTCTCATTTAGTTGTTTCGCTAGCCATGTTAAAACCGTTCCGAACCCGAGCTGCGGGCAGGATTTGGTCTTGTAGGCTGAGCTGCTCTACGACCCTCGGTCGGATGATATTTTCCGAGCTACCTGGATCCACTAAAACACGCTTAACTTGAAGTTTATTCATAAAGATAGAAAATACTAGAGCGTCGTTGTGGGGTTAAGAAATCCCTTCTGCTTCCTCATCGTTTAATGATACGGTGCCTTCTGGCACATAATCTCGGGTCTGTTTTCCCCTAGTAATTGATAGTTTAGTGCGTTTGAACACGGCCCCTTGTGGAATATCGACCCCGCCGACGATCATATGGATCACATGATGTGGCTTTTCCTGTTCATTTTTCCTGTTGGCGTCCCTTTCTCTGAAATGATTCTTGGCTCGATCACTTAAGAACTCTCGAAGGTGACCCTCGTTGAATAGACGGGCTACCTCATCTCTTAGTTGCCTGCAATTTTCAGTTCTATGGCCATGTGTGCCGTGATACTTACACATCAGATTGTGATTTCTTTGGGAAGGATCGGTTTGTATGGGTCTGGGCCATCTAGTATCTTTGATTCTTCTAATTGCTGATACAATACCTGATGCGTCTACATTAAAGTTATACTCCGACAATCGAGATGCCTCTGTGGGATCGACATGCTTATCAAAACCACTTTTGCTCATGAGTCCCCGAGAACTCTGTCCTCGATCGCTTCTTCGATCATTTCGGGTGGAATTGCGTCCAGGACCGTCGTTCCTGCGATATGCGATGTATGGTTGATATCGGTCTTTGTTCGACCGAGGTTCCCTATTGATATCTCTCTGATTTCTGGTTGCGTACTTGTTCGGATATGCAGAACCGAAATGAGTTCCTAATTGGTCATCTTCGATCTGATCTTCGGCCGATACCGATTATGTACATCGGCCCAGGTTACCGCCGGATATTCGATCAAGTTCTGCTTTAGTTGACATGATGCTATCGAACTTCGTTCATTCAACCCCTGAGTGAAGGCTTTAACAACCCAATCATCTGTGACCGGTGGCAACTCCATGCGTTCCATTTGGAATCGGGACACGAACTCGCTAAGCATTTCATTATCCTTTTGTTTTACTTTTAAAAGGTCTGATTTCCTCGTCACAACCTTTATGGCCCCGGCATGTGCCTTTACGAAAGAATCCGCTAACATGGCAAATGAGTCAATGGAATTTGGCGGTAAATTGTGGTACCAAATCATTTTCCCTTTTGATAGAGTCTCTCGCAACTTCTTCAATATAACTGATTCGATCTCATCATCTTCCAAATCGTTACCTTTGATGGCGCATGTATAGGAGGTGACGTGCTCGTTGGGATCGGTGGTCTCATTGTACTTAGGTGTATCGGGCATACAAAACTTTTTGGGAATGGGTTTCGGAGCCGCACTTGGAGGAAACAACTTCTGTACAAATTTCTTCGAATCCATCCCTTTCAAAATTGGCGATGCCCCGGTATCTGATCAACTCGGGAGTTGTATGTTTCCGCTTTCTTATCATTTGACTCAATTTTCTTCTCTCCCCACTCTATTCGTTTGGTGAGTTCCTCGAGCATCTTCATTATCGCGGGGTCAGTCCCCGATTCACTGGCATTCGACCTTCTGGTACTGGCTCAATTCGGCGGGCGGCTTCCGGTTCGACCCACTCGGAGTTCGATGTTAATTTTGTAGTTATGCCACAACGGCTTGTTGAGCCTGTAGCATTTCGAATATCACTTGGATACTGACTCCTCCACCCTGTGTACCTTGACCACAAGATCAGCCTTCTCTGCGTACTCTTCCTTCGAGGTCCGCGCCTAGATTCACATTCAAATCAATGTGTGACTGACGTCGACTGGGTTGGCAACCGGTGCTCCCCTGAGATCAACTTGTGGCACCTCGACCCCTAGAGCAATTACATTGTCGTTTTCCTCGTGAAATCCGAGGCCATTGACACCATGTGTGGGCACGGTTTGTGAGTTTGACATGTTTTAACCTGAAAGCAAAAATACTTGACAAGAACAAGCATAAAGTAGTGTGTGTTATTGGAATCAATATTGAATAATCACTATTATCCTTAGCCCCACGGTGAGCGCCAAACTGTTTACGCTAAAATTTGGGTAACAATTAAACTTATATTGTGGTTTTAAGGATATGTGATTTCACCTAATACCAATTGATAAACAAAAGAGTAAATAATTTAATTAAACCAGTATGCAAGCTGAGCCTCGACCTCGAAATGATGTATTCTCGAGGTGATAGCGGTGCAAGAACAATTAAGATAAAATAATTCCGATGAAAAGTAAGCAGAATAATAAGCAAGAAAGAAATGATTGTATAACTTTTCTCAGTGGATAATGATCATTATAAATGACTGGAATTCCTCTTTATATAGCAGAGAAATCCTAATTATGGTATACTTCTAATTACATAAGGAAATCGTATAAACATCTGATTAACCACTATTGATTTGATCCGTTATGAGATTCAAGCCACGATCCTCAACCAATCACGGATATCTCGCTCTTTCCGTTACCAAGCTATCTAGATATTACTCTAAGTCTATCTCTTCTGACTTCGATTGATACCGGCCTCGATCTAGAAAGAGGCTTCGATTTCGGACTCAATGTCTCAGCTCTTCGATGCAACGTCCCAGTCTCGACCAAATAGTGAATCGGGTCTACCGTATACACCTATGCACTATAATCTCCCCAAAATCGCAATCATAGCCTCACAAGTTCAAATTCTAAGCAAAAACACTAAGGGGTTGTTTGGTATGAGGTATAAGAAGGTATAAGGGTGGTATGAAAATTTAATACCACCTTAATACCTTGTTTGGTTAGCAAACCAGGTATAAGTCTGGGATAACTTATACCTTATAGAAGGTGGGGTAATTAGCACCGGTATAACTTATATCTTCTGCTTAGAAATTATGCAATTGTCATTCTTAATACAACATACCAAACAATGAATAAACAACAATCCCAGCATAACTTATCCCAATATAACTTATACCGATATAAACCGTATTTCAACCAAACGACCCCTAAGTAATTTTTTTCTATATATCAAAATTTAAGGACAAAGGACTTCATGGTATATAAAAAAAATCTCCTCATAATAACATCTTCAATTAATGTTATTTGAGATTTTATTTCATCATAGTTGGAAGTTTTGAACTATCTCTTATACCCTACAGTAACAACTTTGTTTGGATGGTCGTTACCAATTGTATTGTATTGTATCGTATTGTTACTTTAAATACGATATTTGTTTTGGTTGTTACTTAAATTTTATTATATCGTATTGTTAAATCTGTCGTTACGTAACGACAAAATGTGCCACTTTATGTAACGACCTATTTGGTGTGGTTGCATCGTTATCTTATTTTTTTCTCTCATCTCAGCCTTTACTATTATTAAATAATTTTATTTTATCATTTATCCTACCTTTTTAGATAATAAATTTATCTCGTATCATAATTTTTCTTTATAATATTTTAAATTTATTCTTCAATTGCCGGTGCATGATATCATGAAATAATAACAAATAATATAATATGTCCAAATATTCTATTCATCAAATAATACAATATAATACAATACTATAGATTATGATACAATACAACCATCCAAACAAGCTGTAAGAAGACAAAAAAGGGGAGGGAAAAAAGAAAAACCTCAGCTCCATCCCGTCTTCCCCAAATCGGCGAGCCACTGTGGAAGCAAAGAGAAGCAGAGAACGACGGCGGCATGGGAACGTCGGTTCAGGTGACGCCACTGTGTGGAGTGTACAATGAGAACCCTCTCTCTTACCTCGTCTCTATCGACGGCTTCGGTTTCCTCATCGATTGTGGTTGGAATGACCAATTTGACACTTCTCTTCTTCAGCCCCTTTCCAGGTCAATAAACAATTATATCAATTTTACTCTCTTTTCAGTTCAATGTATATAATTTTCCTATTTCCCGGAGCAAAACAAGTGCTTTCTACAGTGTAAACTCTTTTGCTAATTACTGTCATGAAAATTCTTCATCTAGTTATTGTCGTTTCAACTTTTATATATTAATGTACAGGGTGGCTTCAAGTGTGGATGCTGTATTGCTATCACACCCTGATACTTTTCATCTCGGTGCATTGCCCTATGCTATGAAACAACTTGGTCTTTCCGCTCCCATTTATGCTACAGAACCAGTGTACAGACTAGGGTTACTAACTATGTATGATCACTATCTCTCACGGAAGGTGAACCTTTTACTCTACCGTAATCATCGAATGCACTTGTCTATTTTAGTTTATAAGCTTTATAATCAAGCATTTCACATGTATATTAAGTGTCTGTCTTAACATTGATGTTGTGTTTAAGTTTTTGTGCTTTGCAATGAATTACGTTGAGCTATAGATTCCAATGTGCTTAATTTTATGTACTCCCTAAGGGAGAGAGTTTATCCGAGGCAATACACAAGTTTACTAGCCAGAGTTTGAGGCTTCTGTTTGTATGTTTCAAACGGTCTTCACTAGAAAAGGAAACTAAAACTTTCGACTGTTACAACGTGTATTATAGGGATCATTATCTCTATAATCCTTCCGTATTTTGTTGACAAACTGATTAATTAGGTCTTGGTCTCCTTAATTATTTTGCATAGTAAACGGCGAATGCAGACTACTGATTCAGTTGCTGTCTACTTGATAGTTAAGGTGTCGGTGATGCTAACCAACCCTTTCAAATTAGAGAAGAACACTGGAAATAAAGTTGGCAAAATGTGAGTCACCATTATCAGACCCGAATGTACCAACTCGAATGTTAGTTAATCTTTTTCTTCTACTAATAGGGTTAAAAACTTTTTAAAGAAAAACAGAGAGAAATAGAAGTACTTATAGAACAATATTTGGCAGCTGCTAAGAATAGTATAGTCCAATATCTGACCGAATCATTTGTGTTTGTTGTTTATGAGTGTGTAATCATATAGAAGTCCATTGACATTCTCTTCTTGTGCAGCAAGTTTCAGAGTTTGATCTATTCACTTTGGATGACATTGATTCTGCGTTCCAAAATGTGACCAGATTAACCTACTCTCAAAATCATTACATGTCTGGTAGGTTTCTTTTCTTGTTTAGTATGTTACTCCACCTTTTTTTGAGTTCACTTCATGTCCGTTTCTGGTCTCTTAATATCATGTATAATCTAGTACTTCATATTGTCAAGGAGATAAAGTTGCCCATGATGTTGATGAGTGGTCGTTAAGAGCTAGATTGGTTGCAAGTCCTGACTACAACTGAATTTGAAGAACTTAAGTCTCTTAATGACTCCGGAACTGCTGTTATATTGTAGGAAAAGGAGAAGGGATTGTTATTGCTCCACTGGTAGCTGGTCATCTGTTAGGAGGTACTACATGGAAGATAACAAAAGATGGGGAGGATGTCATATACGCTGTTGACTTCAATCACCGTAAAGAAAGGTAAACTTTAAACAGTCTTATCATCCGTCTAAATTGGATTCTACTCAACTTGATCCTAATATTACAATTACTCTTTTCTTCGTTTCAGACATCTGAATGGAACTGTTTTAGAGTCTTTTGTCCGTCCAGCTGTTCTAATAACGGATGCCTTTAATGCCTTAAACAATCAACCCTCTAGGCGCCAAAGGGACCAAGAGTTTTTAGGTAATTGTTATTCCTTTTTATTGTGAAAAACTTTTTGGATCGCAAAATGGCTTGTCATACGGACTTCGTAGGTTTAGGCCTTTAGGGGAAGTCACAGATACACACAATACATTTTGTAAATTTTTAGTTATTAACTTGCATATCCAGAGGATGTCTGGATTGTCATTTGTTCTTCCCTTATCCTCATTCGGAAGAAAAAAGATCGGCACTTTTCGGTTTGAGGAGCTCTTTGGATCTGGGAAGGGCTTGTCCTTCGTACTTCACTTGTTTAGGAGAAGTCATAAATACACACGACACATTTTTATAATTGTACAGTTATTAATTTGCATATCTAGAGGACTTTCAAATGGTCGTTTGATCTTCCCTATCCCCATTCAATAGAAAAAATATTGTGGATCTTCCCTTCCATGCTGCAAGTGATAATTTCTCAGTTCTTGTCTGTGTTTTTCTTTTTCCTGTAGATGCCATAGAGAAAACGGTAAATGTTGGGGGAAATGTATTACTTCCTGTTGATACTGCTGGTAGAGTTTTGGAGCTCATCTTGACGTTGGAACAGGTGCAGGAACGAGAGTATCTCATCTTTTTGTCTGCAACTTATTAACTAGTTAGTCTCATGGCTGGTTTTGGTGAGAATTGCAGCACTGGACACAAAAGCAGTTGTCGACTCCCATCTTCTTCCTCTCATATGTATCATCAAGTACTGTTGACTATGCGAAGAGTTTCCTTGAGTGGATGAGCGATTCAATTGCAAAATCTTTTGAGCACACTCGGGACAATGCTTTTCTATTAAGGTAAGGATGATATATTTCAAATGTTTTAGTTATTGGAGATTTATTAAAAAATGTTGTCAATCTTGGAGAGATGTTTAACTAATGAACTGTTTTGCTTCAATGATGATTTTTTGAGGCTATTGAACTGTGGGGGTCGGGTTTACTTTAAGTTGTCCATTATTTTTGGAGGCTACTGAACCCCAAGGGTAAGATTTCCTTTAAGGCCCCTCTAGGAGGTTAGGAGATAACTTGTGACAGCCTGTGCTTTAACAGCCTCAGCTTTCAAGCTAATCATACCTTTGTTATAGGCTAAGATCAACTGAAATTCATTGGATCACCTTTCTGTCAAATTACAAAGAAAGCCTACATAAGGAACGTTAATGCAAGAGATAAAATGAATCTAGTACCCTCCTAAGTTTTCATTTTTTTATTTTGTCCTTTTGTCTCTAGGTATTTTTCTTCAAATATTGCATCTACTTCTTGGGAAATCAGGATGAAGGTTTTGAATCATCCGATAGACGGGGTAATGGCTTGGAAGTTGAATGTATAGTTGTGTCAGATCAACCCTCCTAAGGTTGAATATGTCCTCTTTCTTTGGTTTCTTATTCTTCTTTTCTTTGTTGGAGTGGCTTTACAAATCTGGATAACATATTCCATTTTGGAAGGTGAATGTGGCATCATATTTACCTTTTACTGATTATCTTGCTGTCACGTATGGAACTATAGCAAAGGATTTTTGTTACTTCAAAAACTCAAGTGGTGATCCCTTGAATATTGCTCAACAAGATGGAAAGGAGTGCAATAAACTCAAAGTATTGTTATCACCTTTTTTCTTTTGCTACCTTCAAGTGGCAAAAACTCTCACTTGTATTTGTAATAGTTAGCATGATTAATATTACTTAAATTTTCCTATATTCCAGCAGTTATAAGTTTATTAGAAATCTAATGGAGCGCTTACAATATATACAGGAAAATTAAGCTCATGATTAACAAGAGTGGTCTTGAAGAAGTTCCTGGGCCAAAGGTTCATTTCTCTGCTTCTTTTGGTAAAAGAGGAGTCGTCTTTATGTTTTCTCAGTTGATCTGTATACAATGTATAGGTTGTTATGGCTTCCATGGCCAGTTTAGAAGCTGGATATTCACATGACATCTTCGTTGAATGGGCAGCTGATCCAAAGAATCTTGTTCTGTTCACTGAAAGAGGGCAGGTGTGCTTGTACTCAGATTAATTAATCCTTTTCCAAAATTTGGATTGTGACCAGCATTTTTTAATGCTAACTTATAGTAAGACATCGGTTTCTCCCCTTCTGAGGTCCAGGGGATACTCGTCTGTTAGAATATCTCTATTACTTGTAAGATGCATGTATAATTTTGCAGCTCCAGTAGCTCTACTTCTTGAGTGAATTTCTTCTTGCCACGTTTTTTGAATGGTAATAATTTATTTCGTTAATGGCAGCTCATTTTCATTGTTGGAAATTGGTTTCACTGTTCCTTGCTTTGCAGGAAAGCTGCTAGTTTCACTGATAAACATTTTAACAATATCTATTCAAAATTTCGTATTTTGAGGAAATTGATCTTGTTTCTGTTTGTATCATTAATTACATACGCTTATACTGATGCCTTCAACTTGAATATAGTTTGGCACATTGGCACGCATTCTTCAGTCAAATCCACCTCCTAAAGCTGTTAAAGTTACTATGTCAAGGAGAATTCCCTTGGTTGGTGAGGAGTTAGCCGCTTATGAAGAGGAGCAAAACAGGATAAAAAGGGAAGAAGCTCTCAGAGCTACTCTTGTTAAAGAGGAGGAATCAAAAGCGCTTATTGGGGCCGAAGTCATCACTGGTGACCCAATGGTCATTGATGCCAATGTCACACATGCTTCCTCCAATGGTATAGTGCAATATGCTGATATGTGAATGAAAACACTTTGCATCTGGTACCTGTGCACTTTGACTCATCATATTTGAGAGGGTGTTGAACCTTTAAATTGTATGTTTTTTTCTTTGAGATCTGTCAGAATCCCACATCGGGTGGGTATGGGTTCTTTGGTCTCTTCATATGATCTTGAGCGATCATCACCTTATAAGCTAGCTTTTAGGGTTGAGTTAGGCCCAAAGTCCATTTCTTTATCCTGGTATCAGAGCCGCTAGGCCCATCCCAATCCATTGTTTACCTGATGTTGAGTCTCATCTTATGTTGTCCATACTCCAGATGTCCAGTCCTTGGCCGGGGGGGGGGGGGTGTGCTCTTTGGTCTCCTCATATTGTCTTGGTTTATCCTCACCCCATAAGCTAGCTTTCAGGGTTGAGTTAAGCCCAAAGTCCTTTTTAGCTGATAAAATCATAAAATTCATTAAAACAAGGGCAAAAATCACCCGTATGTAAGAAGTATGCCAAAGAGTAGAAAACCTTCCAAAACACCCAAGGTCCATTTCCTTATCAAGATCCATCTTTGAAATTTTGGAACATTTCTCATCCCCCACAAAAAAACATGAAGTAGAAAGGCTGAAGGCATCATTGGATTCCCATTCCCTTATTCTTTTTTATTAGGTGATCCTATCACTAATAGATGTGAACATTACTTTCCACACATATCTTCTCCTTCAGGTCTCTCTCTACAAATTGCTTATCCTAGAGTTTGGTTCCCTCTCCTCTCCCCTCTCTTTCTGTATACGTCTTCTGAATTCCTTCTGTGTAGTCCTCTTTTCTCCTACTTTATTGGACCTGCTTCTATGCCAGATCTTCACTATTCGTCCGCCTCCTCCTCTATCTGAATGCTCTTCTGAACCTTGACTCTCCCTGCCCCTATCACTTTGCTCTAGAGAACTCCTGATGGTGCATGTGGGTAAACAAAATACTTGTGGCTGATTTCTGCTGGTTTCGGGTATAATTTTCAAATCTGGCACTATATTGCCTGTTGAGATTTACCAAAATTTATTTTGATCGTATTTGGTTTAAACCAACGAATTTAAAATGTTGAAGGGATATTCATGAAATTGGTCGTCTGCAGGTGGTCAGATAAGGAAGCTGTTGAGAAGTGTGGGCATAATCACAA
Organism: Nicotiana undulata; assembly: GCA_005239495.1. NCBI lineage: Eukaryota > Viridiplantae > Streptophyta > Magnoliopsida > Solanales > Solanaceae > Nicotiana > Nicotiana undulata. The sequence continues at coordinate 45,570 of ML281029.1, forward strand.
TAGTTGGCTTTAATAGGCATGCTAAAGAAATAACAGGCACACTGAGTTCTAACTTTTTTTGTTGAGAAAGAACTGAGCTCTAACTTTATTTTGAAGAGAACATATATCTACTTTTTGGAAGAATAGAAAATTGGCAACCCCACTATGAACAAGGATGCAGACAAAATATCTATAGCACCCATGCACAGACTTTCCTTTTTTTTTTTGAACTTTTATGTTTAAGTTAAACATAGGTTTTATCATGTTTACAGCTGCTGGTCCATACAGTGGTGCTTTCAAGGATGTCTTGATTGATGGATTTGTTCCACCTTCATCTAGCGTAGCTCCAATGTTCCCTTTCTATGATAACACTTGCGAGTGGGATGACTTTGGTGAAGTCATCAATCCAGATGATTATGTGATCAAAGATGACAACATGGAGCAGTCGTCAATGCATGTGAGTTAAAGTTGGTCAATTGTGCCTTCAGTTGAGCAGTGTCATGGTTATTTTCTTGTTTAGAAATCAACTTGTATGTTTGGTTGTCCAATGCAGAAAATCTTTCTGGTCTCATCTGAGTCAAGAAGATTGAACTCTGCATCATTTTGCTAATGATTGTTCAAATGTCACCATACATCATCAGAGCATCTGATAGATTTTAGTGGCAGCTCGAGTACTTTCTGAACTAAAGTTTCTCATGTTCCTGAACTTTTATTATATCGTAGCCCATGTAGGGTGCAACAATAATTTCTGTTGGGCTAAAATCGATTTTGGGGTTAACAGCATCACATGTGGTCTTAAACATGCCTTTAATTTCTTAAGGGAAGCAATGGCGATTTGCCTGTGAATCATGTATTGTGCTACTTGGGGTTGGAGTTTGTAGTAAATAATTTTACTGGTAAACATTATAGCTCTTGCATACATATGACTTCTGTAAAGCTTGACTCTTTTTAAAAGTTTACAGTTCTTCAAGACTTTATATCATGGACATTGTGCATCCATGGTAAACAGGAAACAGGTCCTCTCACATTTGGCGAGTTTAAAGTTTTTCCTACTGTTTGACTCACAACAAATGGCTATCTCTGGTGTATCATTTATGTCTTGTAATAAGCAGAGAAAATACTAGGAAGAAATGAAAGACAGACATTAGGAACTAGATCTAGCCATTACTTTCTGCGTTGTATAGAAGAATGAAGGCCTCTTCCTTGGTTGACGTTTACTAGCATTAGCTGACACCTCAAGAATATTAATGAACATGTTATTTATTAGATGGTAAAATTTCATTCCTAGGACATTACTTGTATCCTGCTGTTAACTTTGTTCAACCATCCAATTAGCTACAGTTTTGTGGCGAATGGTACGTTTCCTGACCTTGTTGGATAATTATTTACTGTCTTTCTAATCTTATTCTAGGTTGATGGAGATCTAAATGGTAACCTTGATGAAGGATCAGCAAATCTAATCCTTGATACAGCGCCCTCAAAAGTTGTATCTTCAGAGTTAACAGTAAGTCTCAGTTTGCTTCTTGATTTCTTTTGATACTCTAGGTAAAGCTGAATTTACTTGAAACCGCTTCAATAAATGATAATGTAGAATCTTAGTTACAATGCAGTGACCAAATAGCCTCTTCAAAGTGAGCAAGTGAAAATCGAATCGGTCAATCCAACTTTTGTATCGTGGTACTATAGGCCTGACATTTTTCTTTTCACTAGTTTCAGGATACGCGAGTTGTGCGTGTACCCTATATAGATGAGAATAATTTTTTGGAAAAAAGTAACATTCAAAGCATGTGTTTGAGTCACAAAATAACTATTAAGTATAAATTCAAGTTCCTGAAATTGATAAATATTGATCAGAAAATTGACACATTATATTCATTTATTTACGATCTTATGCAAAAATATTTTTATTTGAGTTACAAACTAAAGTCAAGGTATACAAAATCTTATTATGAGTAATTTGAATTAGAATATCTTATGAATATTGCTTTGTTTTGATCCCCATATATAATGTGATTCGTCATGGTTAGATATATAGGAACCAGTAAAGATTGACAAATTAAGTTATTTAGTTAGGTATTAGTTATTATTGGTATTGGTTATAATTGCAATTCTTTGGAGGTCCTAAAATAAAATGATGTACTGGAATTCTCGAAAAAGGTTAATATAAGTTAAACTTTTATTTGCTTTTAAAGTCCAAAATCTTAGGACTTCTTTGTACATTAATGATTTAATAAGTAAAAGTTTAGTTGATCTCTGTGAGAAAACACAGGAGAAAAATAATATTCTTTTGTTATCTTCAATGATACAATGAGCCCTATATATATACAGATATTACATGTCCTACTCCTAGT
>ML281033.1:372-18874 GCA_005239495.1 Nicotiana undulata
GGACCTCGGAATTCGATTCCGAGCATATGCCCAAGTCCCATATTTTCCTACGGACCCTCCGGGACCGTCGAATCACGAGTCCGGGTCCGTTTACCAGAAATGTTGACCAAAGTCAACTATATTCATTCATTAATTATCAAAACTCATTTTCATCAACTTTTCACATAATAGCTTCCCGGCTACACGCCCGGGCTGCGCACGCATAATGAGGTGAGACTAACAGAGGCTCTCGGAGCCTCGGAACACAGATATAGCTTAAATTACATAAGATGACCTTTTGGGTCATCACAACAAGAGTCAAAAACTGAGCCTAAGCGTCACAACCAAAGTACTCACTATTCTCAAGACATAACAATGTCAATAGATATTGCTTCTATTCAATTCATCTCACACTTGCTCCTACTCCTAAAAAAATAAAACTAGCTACACTTTGTTCAAACAAAACCCTTGGAAAAGAACTGTGGCACAAAGAAAAATCAAGGGGGAATTACTACAGTACATGCAAAGAAAATCTTTTCTTTTCTTTAGACTTAAATCCCTCAAGAAAGCTGTCTAGAAGATCCATCATCTGGAAAAGTCCAATCTTTTCTATTTTTTTTAAAACAAAATTATTCCATTAAAATAACACAACTACAATAGCATAGAAAGTCACCCAGACAATCTCTTCACCCCACGCTTAATATTGTGCATTGTCCCCAATGCACACCCATAAATACAAGAGGGTAAAAGAAACTCCATGATAGGTCAAAGGTCGAAGCACTAGCAGCTCATGAGGTACTCAGACTTCTCCCAGGTCTGGTCCTTCGTGCGTGTACCTCACACTTAGTTCCAACCATCTGGCTTGTTGTTGCATCCTTCCAATGGCTTTGCTTTCCATGCTCCTAAAAATTAAAAAATCGACACTACACGAATAATACAATAATACAACAACCACCCAGTAGAATCCTACTAGTGGGGTCTAGAATAATACAATAATAAAAAATAAAAAATAAAAGTAAAGCTACCTCCCATCAAACGCTTGATTTAACGTCGCGGCACGACATTAACCGCTTTTTGCCTTCACCTCGAGCTTATGTATTGAACCCCGAGTTTTGATTCAAGCATATGATTATGCTTCTAAGGTGGTGGAACAAATCTAACTGGCCCAAGGAAACAATGTAGTATTCTACACTTCTTAGCCTTTAGATGAGGTGTGTAATTCCGACTTTCCGGCAAGAAGAATTCCAGGATGTAGGCACTTTGTTCTTCATTCCTTGACTCCTCAAGTGGATCGGATGACTTTATTTATATATCATCATCCAAACACAATGTGAAAAAATGCTTGGAGTGTGGAACGATGCGCTCAACTACATGAACATTGGGACTTTCTACATCCTCAACACCAATGACACTAGAGTCAGCTAAATATGTATCCTCAATATCCTTGGTTGACTCTAGTATCTCTTCTATAACAACGTTATCTTCAACATCTGGTTGGATAGATTGTTGGTGTTCTACTCTGACCTCCTCCATCAGAACCTCATTTTCGTTATCTAATGCATGTTCCTCTTGACTACTATCCATAATATTGGCTTGTTGAGCATTAAATGCTTCAACTAGTTGACCTATTTGTGCCTCCAGGTTGCAAATAGAAACATCTTGCCTTTGTATGTGCAGTTATTTCTCATTATTATTTTCCACAAGGCACTTTAGCATATCCTTGATCTCATTCAGGTCATCATCCATGGATTCTTTGTTCCTATTAACTTCACAAGAAAACGACGAACCATCAAAGTAAGAGGTTGGGGGAGGATAAGACATATAAGCACAACCATGAAAGTGACCATTTTGTCCATCACATATATCACACACATTCCACACATAAGATTAAGTCGGTGCACATAACTCGCTCTCGGAAATATTTTGATAATTTTGCAAAGGATGGTTTCCTCCGTAATATATATGAGTATCGATACTAGAATTACCAACACCTAAATTCCCATAATTCCAAGATGTCATGTTTCTCAAATCAACAAATAGAATAAAATAAAATAAAAAACAAAACAAAACAAAATACAACAAAAGTTCAAACTTGAAACCTAGCAATATGTACACCTACAACTACACCGTTAGTCCCCCGACAACGGCACCAAAATTTGATCCACCCAACTATGCCTTATAAAAAGGCTAAGCGGTCGTTCCGGTTTACAAGTCCAGAGTCGAATCCCACAGAGAACTAAGGCTCAACTACAGTTGTTCAATATCGCTAAGAAACACAAATCCAAACAATTTCCTAATTATAAAGATTATAATATTTATTTTGTCTAATTAACTAAAAAAATACTAGAGAGCATTAAAACTATCAATCAACAAGGATAAGGATTAGAGGCAAGATTAATGAGGTCTAGAGTTATGATTTCCCCAATTGTCAGAATCATTTCCGCTAAGTTTCCTATAAATTTGCCTAAGTTTTCTCTACTGATCATGAGCTCTCTGAGTGTCGTAATTCTCTCCCGAGTAACTACCACAATTTACTATACATATTCTTACGAATTACGCTAGTTGGCACTAAGTTACGGCTCACTTGGATCGCACCAAGATTTCGTTATTCCTAATCAACCTTTAAACCCTGCGTATTGATCCCTTTTATACGTTAGGAGTGATATTATTCAACAAATACCTATATATTCACTCTCTACCGAATAATACACACTAAATAGGCACAATTAATTGAGAATTCTTCAATCAGCCACAATAATAACGTAGTTGAACAAATAGAGAAAATACTACGGCAAATCTATATTAACGTAACAGGAAAATCATCCTCCAATAAGTTCCATTGAAACCCTAGATAACAAATTATATCTTCATAATAGTATGCATAACTACAATACTAGAATTCATAACCAATAATGAAAATAGGAAGAAGGAAGTGAAAAACTCGGAGAAAAATTCTCCGCCTTGCTCCTAGTGTGTTCTTGCCTCTTTAGGTCTAAAGTATGTCAAAAGTACTCAACATACCGTTTTCCAGGTATATATACCAAGTAGGGTCGGTCCCAAACAATCATACCTTGTCCTACGTGAAAAAGGACATTTTTCCGGATAGAACGAGCGCGGCCGCGCACTTGGCTGCATACTTGCCGCACACTTTACACCATGTTCTGTTTAGAATTTGAAAAAACGTAAAACCTGAAAGTTGTAGCTCTTATAATTATCTTTCCAACAATATATTGTGGAACCCAAATGGTGTTCGGTTAGAAAAGTTATGTGCATGTTACTAGACAGTGCATAATGCCCGCTCGATTCTTCTTTTGTTCTAAACTGTCATCTGTTGATCTCCGAACACGATCCCGACTTAATTCCTTGGGATTTTGCTCAGACTTCAAAGCTCCAAATCACTTGAATTCATTCCATAACATTTACATATCTCGAAATCACTCTATAAGGCATAAAACACACAATTAATGCAAAACACTAGCGATTAAAGCTCAAACTCAACTAAAGTGCAGTAAATTAGAGTGTAATAAGTGACTAAAATACGTAAATATAACCTATCATCAGAATTGTTTAGTTTTTGCTGACTGGAGTATCATGTCCAACAGTATTTATGCTAGTTAACTAGTAAAATTTCCACGATGAAACAAATAGGAGTATAACTGCTAGGATTACAAGCAGTGGCGGATCCAGAATTTTAAAGTTATGGGTGCTCGCCGATAAATAGTCAAAAAGAAGAGAAAAAAGAAGTTTAGTTGTGGGTGATTACTTAATATTTATCTAAATATTTCTATAATTACCTATGCAAATTTACTAAATCAGGTCAAAAGTAATGGGTGCTCACGCACCCACAAGTGTTCATGTAAATCCGCCACCGATTACAAGAAGATCTCTAAGTAAACTAGATGATGTACCCGTGCAATGCACGGGCCCAATTATTATTTTCTTTTTCTTCTTCTTCTTCTTATTTTCTTCCCTTTGGAGTAATATTTCTTGGTCTATTGCTAATTACACACTTTTTATGCCTTTAGGGAAAGAAGAAAGAGAATAGGCTTTTGTATAATAAAGTATAGAACCACGATTATATGTATTGTTATTTATCTTTTGCATTATGTGCATTTTAATTTATCTGTAGTCGTATTACTATACCAATAACTTTAAAATACTTGTCGGAGTTTAATGCTTTATTATACAGTAATTAGATAATAATTCAAGTAGAATTTAAATTATTTCTACATAGGGTCTACACTTTTTTATTTTAAAATTTTTTGCACCACTAAGCCTTAAATTAATTACTATAAAATAATAATTAATAAGTCAGTTGAAAAATAAGTCGTCATGTATTTTTCTGATTGTTTAAATTGAATGATATATAGTTTTATTCTTTTAGTATTTTCAGTTGTGTTAATGTATCACTTTATTCTTTTTATACTAATCAAAATTTGAATAACAAAACATATTAATAATATTCTCAAATAGTTGATGAAAAGGTATTTTTTGGTCCTTTGAAATAATAATCGTGATTTTTAATTATTAAGAATTTTAACAAAAAAAATGTATTTTGTTCTAGTTGAATGACATAATATTAAAAATAAATTAATCTCTAGATCGCGCTAAATACTAATCAAATTGAACTTATATTGAAATATTGCAGTTTTCTAGTTTCATTTGATATGATTGAGATATTATTTAGTGTATAATGCAATTTTCATCACACTAGTAGTATTTGTTGAGATTTTTAAAAAATAATTAATTGTATATTTATGTATTTTGAAATTTATATAATGTTGAATTCTTATTGAATAGAGTATGTACTCAACTAACTTCGATCATAGAGGGAGAAGTATAATCATGTATGACGATACTTCTCATACTTCCTAATATATAATGTTTTTTAAAAGAAAAAAATTCCACAGATTAATTGTCTTAATTTTTACTTAAGATATTCTCAACTCATATTTTAGAGAGGGGATAATTATTATACAATTTGAACAAATTTTTAATATAAGAAAGGGGACTTGAAACTACATTTTATCTTAAATATCTTTTCCGAATGTTATAAAGTATTCCAATTGAAATTGCAGTTTAATGAGAACTTTGTATAAAATGATATCAATTTATAATGATATAATAACATTTGAATGTACATTAATATACATTATCTCTAATTCTTTTTTAATGAAATCTTCTTTACCTGAAATAGTTAATAAATAAAATAAATAAAATAATGTTTCTTAAGGAGATAAAAGAATTCTCATATATAAATGTATGTGACCTTAGTATTTTAATCAGGTGAACATTTGAATAATAAAATTATCAAAAAGATAATTTTTCTAGTTGAAAGTACTTATTGAAAAAATAATAATAACAATCAAGTAATGCATTTTGAGGTGTTTGGCTAAGCTTATAAGCTGGTCAAACTCGCTTATAAGCATTTTTTTGCTTATCTACGTGTTTGGTAAAATGAAAAGTGCTTATAAGCCAAAAACAAGCCAAAAGCCATAAGTTGGTCTCCCCCAACTTATCAAATTTCAACTTATAAGCACTTTAGGTTTGACCAAAATATTTACTATTCTATCCCTAAAATACTTCTTTTTAAAACAAAACTCTTCGTATATTTTTACTCTATCCCATTTCTTCAATATATATTAAGTGCTTGTTTTTCTCTACAAATGTTGTGTGCATTTTTTAAGGTTCTTTTCTTAACTTTTGTTAATTTATACTCCGCCCCTTCTAATATATGATTGTATACTTATTATAACATAAATTATATTTATAAAAAATGATATTATCTAATCATTTTATAATTAAAAGAACATGATAAATAGGTAGAATCTATATATAATCTAAAATTTTGAAGAAAATAACATTTTTAGTAGTGTAAATTGTTATAAGGTCATTTAAGTCATTTTAACATAAAAAGAGCTTATCAGCACTTTTTAATCAAACAGTTTTAGGTGCTTATTATTAATTTTAGCACTTTTATCCAAACACGTAACTGCTTATTTTTTAAATCAGCTTCAGCACTTAAAAGTGCTTTTCACCACCTAATGCATATCAGCTACTCTGAATCAGCTAAGCCAAACGGGCTCTTAATGAAGATAGTGAAGATTGAATAGAAAGTGATGTCCACCAAACTTTTGAGCCTAGCACACAAGTAAATAATGCACTAATATATTTGAAATGACCATTATGCCCTTGGTCAACCTTCTCTTCTCTTTCCTATATAATAGAAAAACTAGCAAGAAATGTCACTAACTGAGAATCCAGGTTCACGAACCTTCAACAAATTTTAGATTTTTGGCGTTTCACATACTGAAGAAAAGGCTCTTTACCTGTAAACCTCAAAAAAGGTAACAATAAGAATGATTTTCTAGATTGCACCAAGTTCCTCTGGAGAAATTTGATGCACACGATGTCCCTCTTACGTGCGTATACTTACTAGCCCTGTTATTGTGATGACCCAAAAGGTCATCCTAAGTAATTCTAGCTAAATCTGTGTTCTGAGGCCTCGAAAGCCTCCGTTAATCTCACCTCGATATGCGTGCGCAGCCCGGGCGTGTTGCCGGGAAGCTTTTATGTGAAAACTTGATGAAAATAGAATTTTATGATAATTGAATGAATAAAGTTGACTTTGGTCAACATTTTTGGTAAACGGACCCGGACCCGTGATTTGACGACCCCGGAGGGTCCGTAGGAAAATATGGGACTTGGGCGTATGTCCGAAATCGAATTACGAGGTCCCAATCCCGAGAAATGAATTTTTAAAGAAAATTGTTTTCTGAAAATAATAAAGGATTTTGAAAATGAATAATTATGTGAAAACCGTGTTACCGGGCTCGTATTATGATTCCGGAGCCCGGAACATGTTCATTATATGTTATTTCTCTTATCTGTGAAATTTGATGTAAAACGGACTTGAAATGACGTGATTCGGATCAAAAATGGAAAATTTGATAGTTTATTAAGTTTGAGAAAACTCTATGGATTTTGGAGATTAATTCATTATTTCTGATGTTATTTTGGTGGTTTAATTACTTGAATAAGTCTGTAGGATGATTTTGAAGTCGTGTGTGTATTTGGTTTTGAGCCCCGAGGGCTCGGGTGAGTTTCGGGTAGGTGTCGGGGTGCTAAAAGGTTGAAAAATCTGGTGTAATTGCTGGTTTCTGGTGTCCAGGTAAATTACCCTATGCGAACGCACAGGGTAAAAGTGGGGTTTGGGGTCAGGGTCCAAATTGTGCTATGCGAACGCACCACTTAGGATGCGATCGCGGAGGGTTGTGGGGTCAAAGCAGTGCGAACGCACTCTAGCAGGTGCGAACGTGGAGGGTAGTTTAGGCAGGGCAGTGCGAACGCGGGCAGGTGTGCGTCCGCACTGGGTAAGATAGGACCTGGGTGGGGGAGGGGTATTTGACCTGTGCGAACGCAGCTATTGGCCTGCGAACGCATAGGTCTGTTTGGTCAAATCTGTGAGAACGCGGTCAACAGGCTGCGAACGCATAGAGTTATTTTCCCCAGTGATATTAACTCCAAAACAGACTTCATTACATAATTTCACCCTTTTCTCACTTCCTCCTTCTTCCCCAAACCTCCATAGACGAAATTCAAGCCCTCCAACCTCCATAGGTAAGTGTTCTTAACATCATTTTCTCTTGCTTTCATCAATTAATCACTAGATTGTAGGCCTAAAAACATGAAATCAAAATAGAAATTAGGGGTTTTGGGTAGAGTTAGGTTTTTGGGAATTTTGGGTAATTCAACCCCAATTTGGGGTCGAATTTCAAAATAAATTATATATTCTAACTCGTGGGGGTATGGGTGATCGGGTTTTGGTCCGAGCCTCGTGTTTGGACCAAGCGGTCCCGAGGTCGAATTTTGGTATTTTTGGAAGAATGCTAGAAATTGAATATCTAGGCTATGGGATTGTGTTATTGAGTCTTTATTGATATTATTGAATTAATCATGCCTAGATATCGTTGTTTCGGAGTCGGATTATAAAGGAAAGACGGTCTTAGAGGGTTGATTGCTATACTTTGGACCGAGGTAAGTGTCTTGCCTAACTTTGGTGAGGGAATAGGTATTATTTGCTATGTGCTAAGTGATTATCATGTTCATTGCATAGGTGAGGTGACGAGTACCTATGCAATGTGTGTCAAGCATGCCCGTGAGTCTATTTTGATAGAAATTGTAGTATTTCTTCCATGTTTATCATATTATGAGATTGTCTCTACTTGGTAATTCATTCTTGTTGAAAGTATTGGTTGTTGAGCTTAAGAAGTGTTGATACGATTGAGAATCCAAATGTAAAGTATACAATTGAGGTGATTGGTTATAGCTGAGACCCTTGCCGGGAAATTGTTGTGATATTGATTGATGTTTTCCCCTTGCTGGGTGATATTGAAATGTATTTCCACTATGTTGTACTCCTTCCCATTATATCTGTCATTGTTTGGTGAGGAAGAGTGAAAAGCACGAAGGGTGATGTCGTGCCATGATATTTGATTACATTGCATAGTGAGGAAGAGTGTAAAGCACGAAGGGTGATGCTGTGACATGATTCACATTGATTATAAGAACGAAGGATAATGTCGTGCCATGATTTACATTGATTACAAGCACGCAGGTTAATGCCGTGCCATGATTTATATTGCCTTACATTGTACATTGCATTGTGAGGAAGAGAGTAAAAGCACGGAGGGCGATGTCGTGCCATGATATTTGATTACATTGCATTGTGAGGAAGAGAGTAAGAGCACGAAGGGTGATGCCGTGCCATTATTTACATTTATGATATTTATACTTGTTCCACTAGCTATCGTGTTAACTTGCCCCCTTGTCTACTTCTATATGTTAATTTAACTGCTTCATTTCACTTGTTCCCATTAAATGCTCCCATATCCCATGTTTATCTGTCTATTCTTGCGTTTGTCTGTGATATATCTCGTAGAACTGTATAGGTAGATTACCGTTGTCTAGTCTAGCCTCGTCACTACTTCGGCCGAGGTTAGGCTCGACACTTACTCAGTACATGGAGTCGGTTGTATTGATGTTACACCTGCACTTCTTTATGTTGTGCAGATCCCGCAGCCGGACCCAGTGGGCATCGTTAGAGGGAGTATCCTTCAGTCCACCTCGGAGATTGCAAGGTAGACCCGTAGACGTTCGTGGGCCTTGACGTCTCCTCTATCCCTTTTCCTTCCTTCCTGTCTTTTTCATTTATTTTCAAAGACAGTTGTATGCAGTTATTGTTCAGCCCTTGGTTGTAGTAATCTTTTAGTATGTTCGTGAGTTACTGACTCCAGATTCGGAGATTGTTACAACGTAATGTATTTGTTTAAATCATTTAGTTCTGTTTTATCTACTTCTGCTGCTAAATCGTAAACTATTTTTGGTTAATTCTATTAATTGGGTGTTATCATGTTAGTTTAACTGCTCACATTGGCTTGTCTAGCGGGTTCAACATTAGACGCAGTCACGGCCTGAAGGTGGGAATTCGGGTCGTGGCAGCTATATACAATTGTTTCAGATTCATTATCCTTGTTTGTGCTTTCATATAGTTTTTCCATTCTCACTCCCAGGTACCAAACTCTCACAAGAATCTACAGACCGCATAATGTCATATGTAAATTGTTGGATTACCTGATTTATTCATGTCCACATCCTGACCAAAAAACAAAGTTAAGAAATGAAATAAAACCCCGCCAAACCCAAGAAGCTCTTAATCTCTGTAGTTGACGTAGGTGTAGGCCAATCCTGAACTTCCTCAATTTTTTTAGGATCCGCCTTGATGCCCTTGGAAGATGCAACTTGGCATAAAAAGGCAACTGATTCCAACCAGAACTCACACTTCGAAAATACGGCTTATAACCGATGATCCCTCAGATTCTGAATGCTGCTCTTGCTCCTCTCGACTGCGGAAGTAAACCAAGATATTGTCAATGAAGATAATCATAAAGGAATCTAGATAGGACTTGAACAAACAGTTCATCAAATCTATAAAGGTTGTTGGGGCAACAGTCAAGCCAAATGACATCACTAACAACTGGTAATGACCATACCGAGTCCAAAAAGTTATCTTAGGGACATCTCATACCCTAATCTTCAATTGATTGTAGCCAGACCTTAAATAAATATTCGAAAACACCTTAGCACCCTGAAGTTGATGAAATAAGTCATCAATCCTCGCAACAGATACTTCTTCTTGATAGTGAACTTGTTCAGCTGCTTGTAGTCAATCCGTAATCTATTGAACCCATATAAATTCATGACTATTACAATGGCATCTTTATTTGAGACCTTCTTAACCTCGACCGGGTTTTTCTCAGCCAAGTCAGAGTGGATCACACGCTTCCCTACAATACAAAAGCAATTCAACAAATGGTGGTAACTGTTAGAGGTCGTTTGGTTTGATTACGGCTTATGCCGTGATAAGTTATACTGGTATAAGTTATATTGGGATAACTTATGCTGGAATTAGTTATGCTCGGATTGTTTTTATCCATTGTTTGGTATGTTGTATTAAATATGACAATTGCATAATTTGTAAGAAGAATGTTTAAGTTATAATGGTGCTAATTACCCCACCCTTTATAAGGTATAAGTTATCCCGGTGTTAATTTTAATCCTGGGATAACTTATACCTAATTTTCTAACCAAATACAACAACAACTAACCCAGTATGTTCCCACCAGGTGGGGTCTGGGGAGGGTAGTCTGTAAGCAGACTTTACCCCTACCTAACAGGTAGAGAGGCTGTTTCCAATAGACCCTCGGCTCAGGAAGGGTAATAAGAAGAAGCGGATAGCAAGAAAGGAAGAAAGAGGGAAGAGAAAAGAAAAAGGAAGAGATAAAGGATAAATAGTACCGAATACTAGCAACAAGGGCTACAATACCTGAGGCGAACAAAACCACATAACGTAATATAAAAATCTAAGAACATGAAGGGACATGCGTGCTACTAAGACTATCGGTGAGCAACTAAAAACTACCCACTAGCCTTCTACCATAATCCTCGACCTCCACACCTTCCTATCAAGGGTTATGTCCTAAGTAAGCTGAAGCAGCGCCATGTCCTGTCTAATCACCTCTTCCCATTACTTCTTAGGCCTACCTCGACCTCTTCTCAAACTCACTATGGCCAACCTATCACACCTCCTAACAGGGGCATCAATGCTTCTTCTCTTAACATGTCCGAACCATCTCAGCCTCGACTCCCGCATCTTGTCCTCCACGGAGGCTACTCCCACTCTGTCTCGGATAACTTCATTTTTAATCTTATCTCTCCCGGTACACCCACACATTTATCTCAACATCCTCATCTCTGCTACTTTTATCTTCTGCACGTAGGAGTTCTTGACTGGCCAACACTCAGCCCCATATAACATAGCTGGTCGAACCACCACTCTACAAAACTCGCCCTTAAGTCTTGGCGGCATGTTCTTATCACATAAAACACCGGAAGCGAGCCTTCACTTCATCCATCCCGCTCTGATGCGATGTGCGACATCTTCGTCAATCTCCCCGTTACCTTGGATAATAGACCCGAGATACTTAAAACTCGCTCTCTTGGGGATAACTTGAGAATCAAGCTTTACCTCTACATCTGCTTCATGGGTCCCGTCACAGGATTTGCACTCAAGTATTCTGTTTTGGTTCTACTCAATTTGAAACCTTTAGACTCCAAAGTCTTTCTCCAAACCTCCAACCTCGTGTTAACTCCGCTTCGCGTCTCGTCAATCAATACTATATCATCAGAAAATAGCATGCGCCAAGGCACCTCCCCTTGGATGTGTCACGACAGTACATCCATCGCTAAGGCAAATAAAAATGAGATAAGAGTCGATCCTTGGTGCAACCCCATCACCATAGGAAAATGCTCCGAGTCACCACCCACAGTCCTCATCCGAGTTTTAGCATCATCATACATATCCTTAATCACCATAATGTACGCTACCGGAATGCCACTAGCCTCCAAACACCTTCACAGGACCTCCATCGGGACTTTATCGTACGCTTTTTCAACGTCAGTAAACACCATATGCAAGTCCTTCTTCTTCTCCCTGTATTGCTCCACTAATCTCCTAACTAGATGAATCGCTTCCGTAGTCGAACGCCCCAGCACTACTAGAAATCGGGAAAAAAATGACCACAGAAAGCGACCAAAGTTGGTCGCTTACAAGTCAAAAAGCGACCAAAAAGCGTCCAAACTGGCTTGGTCGCTATTTTGTTGGTCTCTAAGGTAAAAAGACCAAATATTCCAGGTAAACAATATACCGACCAACTTTGGTCACTTTAATATTTTAATAATATAAATTTAGCGACCAAAGTTGGTCTCTATATTTAAATTACGTTTTTTGTTATTATTCAAAATATAGCGACCAACTTTGGTCACTTTAATATTTTAATAATATAAATTTAGCGACCAAAGTTGGTCTCTATATTTAAATTACGTTTTTTGTTATTATTCAAAATATAGCGACCAACTTTGGTCTGTAAACCAAATATTATTTTTAAAATTTGGATATAGCGACCAAAGTTGGTCGAGTTTTTTAAAAAAAAATTTAAACATAAGCGACCAAAATTGGTCGCTAATTTCCAGATTTTTTTTAATAGAATAGCGACCAAAGTTGGTCGCTTTTTAGGAAATCTGGGTTAATTAGCGACCAACCTTGGTCGCTATTGTCCAGAAAATATTTTTTTAAAAATAGGTAAGCGACCAAAGTTTGTCGCTTTTCTGGGTATTATGTTGGCAGAAACTGCCTGTTTTGGCAGCTACACCACCTACCACCATACCAAATTCCCTATATAAGCATTATCACACCTCCTTTTTCTACTACCCCGGTAAGGGTGGGATAAGGGAGTTTTTCCAATTAAAGTGACATTATTCGATTTTGGGATTTTTTATTAATTTTCAGAGTCGCCACCTGAATTTTTTACGGTGTTCCGGGACACCATTTATTTATTGAAATCCCAAACCGAGAAAATATTTGACTCTGTTAAACATGTCTGCGAACCAGAAATCCGGGTAAGAAATTCTGTTAACCGGGGAAAAGGTGTTAGGCACTCCCAAATTCTGTGGTTCTAGCACGGTCGCTTAATTATTAATAATTGGCCTAATTGTCTGATTAATTACGTATTTTGGAACCTATTGTGCATTTTTTAAGCTTTTGAACCGCTTTTAATTATTTATGGAATTTGTTTGAACAAGTCTCTGTCACGACCCCAAATCCTAACAGGCCGTGATGGCGCTTATCGTGGAACTAGGCTAGCCAACCATCACTTTACTACGCTTTTGTTCAATTTTAACAGTTCATAATATAACAATAAGCAAGCAACCATAACATCAAATAATATAATTAAGTCTTAGCGTCCCCATAATATTCTAAACAAACATCCCAAGAACTGGAGTCAATAGTCATGAGCATCTAAAAATAAATAAATGTAAATCTGCTAAAACTATAATATATGTCTCTGAATTAAATACTAAAGCTAAATAGGGAAGGAAAATGGAGAAGTTGTGGACGTTGGACAGCTACCTCAAAATCCCGTGAACTGCTGCTAACGAACAAGGAAGCTACTGCTCAGATTCATTCCTGCAAATGCACAAAAAGATTATGTTTGGTATTATATAATCTCACATCATTAGAGTCAAGTATGACCCCCTTTATTGTCAGGTTTGCTCTAGTAGATGCATTATATATCCATATTGAGATGATTAGAAACTGCAAAAGAAGAGTTGCAAGTGCAAAGTATCCGGATGTGGAGCAACCCATTAGGATTTTCATTTTTTTTTTATACTCAAAAATTGTATTCTTACATGAGTTGTATTTTCGTTTCAGTAAAGTAAAAAAAAAATGGAATTATTCATGTATGCATTCTGGAGCCTTGTAATCTAAGACTGGACTGTATATTCATTTTTACCCTTTTATATAGTGGTCATGTTGATCTTTAAGGCAGTCTCTTGGAATTTCTAATCTAGTCTTGATATAAGAAGTAATACGATGATAATGGGTGTTTAATCAAAAGAAGAATTTGTATTTAAATCAGTCCGCATGAAACCCTTAGTAAACATTTACTGGATTTTTAGAAGCATTCGTTTCAAATTTAGTTATTTTCCATACAAGTAGAAATTAGTAGATTATTTTCAGCTCATCTCGCATCTTAAATTTTTTTCTGAAATCAACATAGGAGCACTTCAAATACGTTATGATTTTAGAAACACGTGATTAGGCTATTGCTAATAAAACTGCTTGTATTATGTTATTCTTCAGAAATTATTATGGCCCAGGAAATAAAGTAATTCTAGTTTACCAATTCACACCAGCAGCTTTTTGCTGCAATTTCCAACTTCCGAAATTCCCGTTAATCATCCGAAATCAATCCCGAGCCCCTCGGGACCTCAACCAAACATACCAACACCTGACATATGATCATTCAAACTTAGTTGCACTCTCAAAACACCAAAACTAACATCGGATTCAAGCCTAAGAACTTTGATATTTCTAAAATCCACCAACGATGCCGAAACCTTCCAAAATAACTCTGATTGACCTGAAATTTTGCAGACATATCCAAAATGACATTACGAACCTGTTTCAATTGTCGGAATTCCATTCCGACCACGATAGCCTATTTTCCACTGCCAACCGGAATCGCCAAAAACTAACTTTCGCCAATTCAAGCTTAATTCTACACCGGACATCACAAAATTATTCTGAACACACTCCAAAGTCCTAAATCACCTAACGAAGCTATCCGAGCCATAAAATCAGCATTCCAAGGTCGTTTACCAATAAGTCAACTCTCAATTGACTTTTTCCCATTTTAAGGTTATTTTTAAAGGCTAAATGACTGAATTCTCGCTACAACCATTCGATTTCAAGCCTACCAACTCTAATAAATCAAATATAGTATAATCATTCTATAACAATTCAATAGCAACAATTATAATGCAGGTTCTACGTAACGACAGACCGGGTCGTTACAATCTCTATGTCGCACACTCATTTGTTTTGGTATATGTTGCAAACCGCACCACATGAAATGCACCCGCGATTTAAGATATGTTTATTTTATTATTAATCGAAGTTATGATCGGGTCACATGAAATGCACACCCGAATGAGATTTACGTATCGTGATCACGACCACGGGAACCGTACCCATAGCCACGATAATTTATCAATTGCACCTAAAAAAAATTACGGTTCTCATTAGTTATTTTCCTAAACTAATTTTGGGATTGTTGCAAAGTCATCAATTATGGAATTATTTGTAGATGAAAAAAAAAGCTCTTTCAATTCGTCATAAAATCTGTAGAAATATGCCCAACTGATAGTAATACATTAATTAATTGAATCATTCTTATCATTAAGAAGTTATTCTTAAAGTCCAATCATTTCATGTGAACATCCAACTCATCTTTCAAGACATTAGCATATGGTCCAATTAGGAAATAATTCATTTACCAATTAAGTTTGAGCCCATATTCTTAGCACTAACAACCATTCCCAATAAGTCACCAGTGAAGCAAAACCCACATCTTAACACCAAGAGAATTAATCAAGGAATTTAAAGCACGCTAATTAACTAAAACTAAAAAAAATAGTAAGCAATTAGGCTAAACTATCCGTCAAAAATAACAAGTGAAACAATAAACTAATCGTGAATCAATCCTTAAGCAAAGGAGATGAGATAAAACAGAAAAAAACATTCAAAATCATAGCAAACATAATATGAATTGGAATCCGAAAACTGGAGAACAAGAAACGAACCTTTCAATAACTAAATATTCTTCGATACAACAGGAACAAAGCTTCGCTGGACTTTTAACGAACTAACCTCAACCAAAAGCAGTATCGAGAACCTCGACAGAGCTCCGAACCTCGACTGAAGCTCTTGTGTTTTAGTGTTTGGGTAAGTTTCAGCTGCTGGTTCATGGAGGAAAATGACGTGTTAGGTGTTGGGAGGAGGTCACAAATAGGACTGTTTTGGGACTGATTTTACAGCTGATTTATGATGTTAATATAGCTAGTTTTAGGCTTGATTTCAAATGTAAAAAAAATAGTTGCTATTTCCATGGAGTTTAGGTGGTGTACATGGGGTGGTTATGGCAAGATTAGAGGAAAAAGATGGGATAGAGGAGAATGGTGAAGCAACGTCTGCTCCTTGTTCTCTGTTTTTACGTTGAAGAAAGAAGAAGGTCGGGGGGGAGGGGGGGGGAGGGGGCTCGATTGTGCCGCTGCTGGTATGGCGAAGTGATGAAGAAGGGTGGTTGTTGGGTGTTGAAGGGGTGGGGGTCGCTAGCGGCGTTTTTTGCTCTAGGGGGTCTCCATTTTTTGTGTCCATTTTGTATATGATTATGTATCTATTATATAGATGAGGGGATTAGGGTTGGAATGTGGGGCATTTGGTTGGCCTGAGATTTTGGGCCCTGAAATTAGGCCAATTTGAAACAAGGGCAAATTTTTTCTTTCAAAAATAGTCATCTTACTACTAATTAAATTTCTTTTATCAAAATGACCTAATTAACATTTTAACTAATTAAATAAAATAATTGATTAAGCTAATGTATATTTTTTGTGACTTTTATATATTAATCTATCAATTAAAGGGTAATTAATTTCTAAAAAATGCGAATTAAACCTAAGATTACATGAAATGAAAAAATGTGATAATTTTTATAATTTTTCTATGATTTTAAAATATTAAACATGCATGAAATGCAACTAAATAAAGAAAAGTTCCTAAAATTTATTAAAAATTATTTTTTTGATTATTTTTAGGAGTAATTTCCATGCGGGGCAAAAATTAGGTGTTCACAACAATATAGGGAATTCATACCAATACAATCCTACCAACAACAACAACAACAACACAACAACAACAACAACAACAACAACAACAACACAACAACAACATTAAAACCAACAAAGTAACGTTCAATAGAACTAAATTATTAAACTAACAAAACTAAGTTAACGCTTTATATCCAAAAATCCAATTTATAAACTAATAAAACTAACTTCATATCCAAAAATTTCACTTCATATAAAAAAAAATTAATTTATAAACTAAAATTACAATACATAAACAAAAGTCCAATTTATAAACTAAAATTCAAATACATAAACTAAAAGTCCAATTCATATCCTAAAAGTTTAATTCATGTCCAAAGGCTCAATTCATATCCTAAAATTTCAATTCATACACAAAAAGTTCAATTCATATCCTAAAATTTCAATTCATATCCACAAAATTTCAATTCATATCCAAATATTTCAATTTATAAACTAAAATTCCAATTCATACCCAATAATTTCAATTCATATCATAAACCATAAATTCTAACTAAACTATCAAGACAATACAAAGTATAATTCAAATCTAACTAAACTAAATTCAACACTAATTACACTAATTCATATCCTAAAAGTTCAATTCATATCTTAAAGGCTCAATTCATATCCTAAAGGCTCAACTCATATCCTAAAATTTCAATTCATATCCTAAAGGTTCAATACATATCCTAAAATTTCAATTCATATCCACAAAAATTCATATCCTAAACCCTAAATTCTAACTAAACTATCAAGACAATACAAAGTATAATTCAAATCTAATTAAACTAAATTCAACACTAATTACACTAATTCATATCCTAAAAGTTCAATTCATATCCTAAAGGCTCAATTCATATCCTAAAATTTCAAGTCATACACAAAAGTTCAATTCATATCCTAAAATTTCAATTCATATCCACAAAACTTCAATTCATATCCAAATATTTCAATTTATAAACTAAAATTCCAATTAATACCCAAAAATTTCAATTCATATCGTAAACCCTAAATTCTAACTAAACTATCAAGACAATACAAAGTATAATTCAAATGTAACTAAACTAAATTCAACACTAATTACACTAATTCATATCCTAAAAATTCAATTCATATCCCAAAGGCTCAACTCATATCCTAACATTTCAATTCATACACAAAAAATTCAATTCATATCCTAAAGGTTTAATTCATATCCTAAAATTTCAATTCATATCTACAAAATTTCAATTCACATACAAAAATTTCAATTTATAAACTAAAATTCCAATTCATATTCAACACTAATTACACTAATTAGTTAATAAAATTAATTAACAAAACTAATTAAAACAAGACCTAAACCCTAATCCTCAATAAAATACTAATTGAAACAATAAACTACAATACATCAAATATTGTAACACACACACACACTAGAAATAATAAAGATTCAAGGTTATAATTCTAACCTTGGTTTTTTTTAGGTGGAGAAGGAGAGAGAAGGGCGCCAGTGGTGGCGGCTGGCGAGCAGTGGGCGGCGGTGAGCAAGGGGGCATGGGTGGCGCGGGGTGGGGGATGGAATTTGGGTGAGTGAAATAAAGAAGGGAGGGAAAGAGAGAGTTGGGAAAATTTTGGGGAAGGAAATAAGAGAAATGGGGGGGGGGGGGGGGCCAGCCCCCAAAACCCCCCTTCCGGCCCGGAAAACCCCCAA
>ML281033.1:18911-32827 GCA_005239495.1 Nicotiana undulata
GGGGGGGGGGGGGGGGGGGGGGGGGGGGGGGGGGGGGGGGGGGGGGGGGGGGGGGGGGGGGGGGGGGGGGGGGGGGGGGGGGGGGGGGGGGGGGGGGGTCACGACCCGAAATCCCGCCTTCAGGCCGTGATGACGCCTAACGTTGAGCCCGCTAGACAAGGCAACGTTTTGAATAAATAAACTCATTACCAGTTAAAAAGAACAGTATAACTAAGGGAACTGTGATTAACAATATGAAAGTTAACTAATTTCAGGACTATATAACAAGCTTCGAAATAAATCCCGTAAATTTAACCTAGAACTGGTGTCACCAACTCACGAACTGTGTAAATACAAAGGGTATGAACAATAAATACATATAATTGTCTTTGGACTATAAAAATAAGACAGAACTAAAGGAGAAGGGTAAAAGGTGACGCCAAGACCCACGAACGTCTACAGGCCTACCTTGATGTCTCCTGAATGGACTGAAGGATACTCCCTCCGTCAATGTCCACCGGGTACGGCTGCGTAGTCTACACAACAAAAAGAAGTGCAGGTGTAGCATCAGTACAACCGACCCCATGTACTAAGTAAGTGTCGAGCCTAACCTCGACGAAGTAGTGACGAGGCTCGGACCGACAACAATTCATACCTGTGCAATTCTATACCCAAACATAAAATAATAATGGAAATAAACAAGTAAATACAGGTACGGGGGGAACATGTTGGGGATAAAAGGGACAACAAATACCAACACAATAGAGCAGGGAATAACTGAAATGTAGAAGCAAAAATAGGAGTTTAACATCTCGGAACAGATAAATGAACAACAAAAGGCACGACATGTCCCCTCGTGCTTGAACTCACAATCACTCGGCACGGAATGTCCCCTCGTGCATAAATAATACGATCGCTCAACACGGAATGTCCCCTCGTGTATACCCTCACAGTCACTCGGCACGGTATGTCCCCTCGTCCATAAATAAAAATCACTCGGCACGGAATGTCCCCTCGTGCGATAAATAATAAGATCGCTCAACACGGAATGTCCCCTCGTGTATACCCTCACAGTCACTCGGCACGGTATGTCCCCTCGTCCATAAATAAAAATCACTCGGCACGGAATGTCCCCTCGTGCGATAAATAATAAGATCGCTCAACACGGAATGTCCCCTCGTGTATACCCTCACAGTCACTCGGCACGGTATGTCCCCTCGTGTATAGCCTCACAGTCACTCGGCACAGAATGTCCCCTCGTGCATAACACACATAAAAGCAACCACTTGATATGAAAATTTACAATAGGAAAGCTCAACTGTAAAGCAAAATCAATAAAATTCTATCATCCCGGCAAGGGACTCAGCTATAGCCAATCTCACTCAGAGGTAGTATAATTTCCACAGTAAAGCCCTCAACTGAAAAACTAATCGATTATTTCCCACATCACGAAACAACATCAATGTAACCCTTCGAAATCATCAATTATTCATAACAGAAAGAATATCAAGATCACAGTATAAATTATCACATTTTGACTCACGGGCATGCTTGACCACAACATATAGGTACTCGTTACCTCACCTATACGTTGGACATGAATTACACATAGCAAATAAGACTCTATACCTATTCCCTCAAGTTAAGGTTTGGCCAAACACTTACCTCGGCTCCGAAAATGCAAGTCAAGCCTCAATCACAGCCTTTCCTCTCGAATCCAACTCCGAAACGATAATATCTAGACATAATTGACTTATTAACATCAATAATTACTCAATAAACAAACTCCAAAGCCTAATTATGCCTTTCCATCATTCTTCAAAAAATACCAAAATTCAACCCCGGGCCCGCTTGGTCCAAACTCGAGGTTCAGACCAAAACCCGATAACCCATTCCCCCACGAGCCCGAATATATAATTTGTTTGGAGATCCGACCCAAAAATGGGGTGGAATTCCCAAAATTTTCATAAGCCCTAACTCTACCCAAAACCCTTAATTTCTCTCTTTTTAATCCATGATTTTAGGCCTAGTTTCTAGTGATTGATGAAGGAAAATGGAAGAAATTAGCGTTAGGATCACTTACCTAAGTGGCTATGGAAGAAAACTCGCTTGAGAATCACTTATGGGGTCTTGGAGAGGAAGAAGATGGTGAAAAGGTGATAATCCCGAAATACTATTATGTTTTGGACTAAAAGAATGACTGGGCAGAAATACCCTTCGCGTTCGCGAGCCATTGACTGCGTTCGCGAAGGTTTGACTTTCCTGACCTACGCGTTCGCTAGGCCTTGGCCGCGTTCGAGTAGGTTTGAATCCCCTAGCCTATGCGTTCGCGAGCTACCTGTCGCGTTCGCGTAGGCTTATGACTAGCCAGCCCCCAGACCCCAACCTAACTTTATGCGTTCGCACCCCTGGGGACGCGTTCGTGTAGAGTCACCATCCAGTGCTCTGCGTTCGCGTCTCCCTCTACGTGTTCGCGTAGAGTAAAATCCCAGGCCCCAATATTTACCCTTCGCGTTCGCGGGCCCTTGTCCGCGTTCGCGAAGGGTATCACACCAGACACCAGAAAACAGTCCCAACACCAGATTTTTAAACCTTTTAGCACCCCGACACCTACCCGAAACTCACTCATGCCCTCGGGGCTCAAAACCAAATACACACCCGACTTCAAAATCATCATATGGACTTATTCAAGTAATTAAACCACCAAAATAACATAAAAACAATGAATTAAACTCCAAAATCCATAGAATTTTTCTCAAACTTCATAAACTATCAAATTTTCCCTTTTTGATCCGAAACACGTCAAACCAAGTCCATTTCTTACCAAATATTACAGTCAACACATAATAACCATATTAAACCTGTTCCGGGCTCCGGAACCATGACACGGGCCCGGTAACACCATTTTCACATTAAAGTTCATTTTCAAAAGTCTTTATTATTTTCAGAAAACAATTTCTCTTTAAAAATTCATTTCTCGGTCTTGGGACCTCGAAATTCGATTCCGGGCATACGCCCATGTCCCATATTTTCCTACGGACCCTCCGAGACAGTCAAAACACGGGTTCGAGTCCGTTTACCAAAAATGTTGACCAAAGTCAACTTTAATCAATTAATTATTATAAATTCAACTCTTTATCAAGTTTCCACATAAAGGCTTCCCGGCTACACGCCCGGGCTGCGCATGCACATCGAGGTGAGATTAACGGAGGTTTTTGGGGCCTCGAAACACAATTTTAGCTAAATTTACACAAGATGACCTTTTGGGTCATCACAATCTCCACCTCTAAAACAAACGTTCGTCCTCGAACGGACATAGAAAGGTACCTCAATCGGGGAAAAGGTCGGGATATCGGCTCCGTATATCGGACTCGGACTCCCAGGTCGCTGCCTCAATAGGCTGACCTCTCCACTGAACACGAACCGAAGGATAACTCTTCGATCTCAACTGACAAACCTGCCGATCCAATATGGCTACCGGCTCCTCCTCGTAAGTCAAATCCTTGTCCAACTGGACACCGCTGAAGTCAAGAACATGAGATGGATCTTCCATATACCTCCGGAGCATAGATACATGAAACACTGGGTGCACGACTGACAAACTCGGTGGCAAAGCAAGTCTGTAGGCCACCTCTCCTACCTTGTCCAAAATCTCAAATGGACCAATGTACCTAGGGCTCAACTTGCCCTTCTTCCCGAACCTCATCACGCCTTTCATAGGCGACACTCGAAGAAATACCCAGTCTCCTATCATGAATGCTAAATCTCGAACTCTGCGATCAAACTCTTTTTCCTGGACTGAGCTGTACGAAGTCTATCCTGAATGATCTTCACCTTGTCCAAGGCATCCTGGACTAAGTCAGAACCCAAAAATCTAGCCTCTCTCGGCTCAAACCATCCGACTGGAGACCGACATTGTCTACCATACAACGCCTCATACGGAGCCATCTCAATGCTCGACCGATAGCTGTTGTTGTAGGAAAACTCAGCTAAAGGCAAGAATTGGTCCCATGAACCACCAAAGTCAATGACACAAGCCTGCAACATGTCTTCCAAAATCTGAATAGTACGCTCGGACTGTCCGTCCGTCTGAGGATGAAATGTTGTGCTCAACTCAATATGTGTGCCCAACTCTCGCNGCATCATCAAACATCCTCTGAGTCCGTGGGAGTCAAACTACAAAATCCATGGTGATACGCTCCCACTTCCACTCAGGAAGCTGAATCTGCTGCATCAAACCACCGGGTCTCTAATGCTCGTACTTAACCTGCTGACAGTTGAAGCATCGAGCTACATAATCTACAATATCCTTCTTCATCCTCCGCGACCAATAATGCTGCCGCAAGTCCTGGTACATATTTGCAGCGCCCGGATGAATGGAATACCAGGAACTATGGCCCCCCTGTAGTATCAACTCACGAATACCATCAACGTCAGGTACACAAATACGACCCTGCATCCGCAGAACTCCCTCATCATCAACCGTAACCTGCTTGGCAACTCCGTGCCGGACTGTATCTCTAAGAACACATAAATGACGATCATCATACTGCATGGCCCGGATACGATCATACAATGAAGAATGAGCCACGGTATGGGCCAAAACACTGCCAGTCTCAGAGACCTCCAATCTCACAAGTCGTTTGGCCAAAGCCTGAACATCCAAAGCAAGAGGTCGCTCTACGACTGATAAATACGCAAGACTACCCATACTGGCTGACTTTCGGCTCAAAGCATCGGCCACCACATTGGCCTTCCCCGGATGATAAAGAATGGTAATATCATAGTCCTTTAACAACTCTAACCACCTTCTCTGCCTCATGTTCAGCTCTTTTTGCTTGAATAGATACTGTAAACTCTTGTGATCCGTGAACACCTCACATGGCACACCATACAAGTAACGCCTCCAAATCTTCAAGGCATGAACAATTACTGCTAACTCCAAGTCGTGAACTGGATAATTCTTCTCATGAACCTTCAACTGACGAGAAGCATAGGCTATGACCTTGCCATCCTGCATCAACACTGCACCAAGCCCAACCCGTGAAGCATCACAATACACGGTATACGGTCCTGAACCTGTGGGCAAAACTAACACCGGTGTCGTGGTCAAGGCTGTCTTGAGCTTCTGAAAGCTCACCTCACACTCATCAGACCACCTGAACTGGGCACCCTTATGAGTCAACCTGGTCATCGGGGCTACTATAGATGAAAAGCCCTCCAAAAATCGGCGATAATAACCTGCTAAGCCCAAGAAGCTCCGAATTTCTATAGCTGAAGTGGGTCTATGCCAATCTCTGACTGCTGAAATCTTCTTGGGATCACCTGAATACCATCTGCCGACACAACATGGCCCAGAAATGCCACTGAACTCAACCAGAACTCACACTTAGAATATTTGGCATACAACTGCCTATCCCTCAGGGTCTGGAGGACGACTCGAAGGTGTTTCTCATGCTCCTTTCGGTTGCGGGAGTAAATCAAGATATCATCAATAAACACAATCACAAATGAATCCAAATATGGCATGAACACATGGTTCATCTACTCCATAAAAGTTGCGGGGGCATTTGTCAACCCAAATGACATCACCAAGAACTCATAATGCCTGTAACGAGTGCGAAAGGCTATCTTAGGGACATCAGACGCCCTAATCCTCAGCTGATGGTAACCAGATCTCAAGTCTATCTTGGAAAACACTATAGCATCCTGAAGCTGGTCAAATAGATCATCAATCCTCGGCAAAGGATACTTATTCTTAATAGTAACCTTATTCAGCTGCCGGTAGTCAATACACATCCTCATTGAGCCATATTTCTTCTTAACAAACAACACTGGAGCACCCCAAGGAGAAACACTAGGCCTAATGAAGCCTTTATCCAACAAATCCTGCAACTGCTCCTTTAATTCCTTCAACTCTGGCGGGGCCATACGATACGACGGAGTATAAATAGGTTGAGTGCCCAGAGCTAACTCAATGCAAAAATCAATATCCCTGTCGGGGGCATACCCGGCAGGTCAGCAGGGAATATCTCTGGAAACTCACGAACCACGGGCACAAACTCCATAGAAAGAACCTCAGCGCTAGAATCACGAACATATGCCAAATAGGCCAGACAACCCTTCTCGACCATGCGCCGAGCCTTCATATAAGAAATAACTCTACCAGAAGAATGACTAGGAGTCCCTCTCCACTCCAAACGAGGTACTCCTGGCAAGGCTAAGGTCACTGTCTTGGCATGACATTCCAGAATAACATGATACGCATATAGCAAATCCATCCCCAATATACCATCAAAGTCAACCATATCCAGAATCAAAAGATCAACATGAGTCTCCATCCCACCAATAACTACTAAGAAAGCACGGTAGACTCGATCTACCACTATAGAATAACCTACCGGGGTAGACACATATACAGGAGCACTCAGGGAATCACGGAGCATGCTCAAATAAGGGGCAAAATATGAAGACACATAAGAGAAATTAGAACCCGGATCGAATAACACCGAAGCATCTCGACTGCAAACTGAAACCGTACAGGTGATAACTGCGTCAGAGGCCTCAGCCTCAGGTCTGGCCGGAATAGCATAGCATCGGGGCAGAGCCCCTCCAACCTGAACATCTCTGGGTCGACCTACTACGGCATGACCTCTACCTCTCGTGGCATGCCCTCCACCTCTGGCACCAGGACCACCACCCCTAGCTGGTTGAGGGGGTGAGGGTGCACCTGATGCGGGAACCACGGCACGGGAACCCTGATACTGAGAACCACCAAAATCTCAGGGGCAAAACCTAAAAATATAACCCATACCACCGCAAGTGAAGCAAGACCTCGGCTGCTGAGAATACTGATCCTGGAACTGTCCCTGACGACCAGAATGACCACCCTGAAAGCTCTGAATCGGCGGTGCACTGATGGGAGCTGATGGTGCACTGCGGGATACCTGGAGTGCTGACTGAAATGGCCTAGGGGGATGACCTCTGCCAAAGGAATCTCTGCCTCCAGATGAGGCACCACTAAAATGGCCGAAATGACGAGGTATCTTGTCAGACCCCTGACCACTGCCCTGTGATAATAACATCTCAATGCGCCTGGGCACATCGGCTGCATCTTGAAAGGAGATATCAGTACCCGTCTCTCTAGACATCTGAAGTCCGATGGGCTAAGCTAGACCCTCAATAAATCTTCGAACCCTCTCTCGATCAGTGGGGAGTATCATAATAGCATGCCTGACTAGAGTAATGAACCTGGTCTCGTACTGAGTGATAGACATGGCGCCCTGCTGGAGACGCTCAAACTACCTCTGAAGATCCTCTCTCTGAGTAACTGGAAGGAACTTCCCCAAGAATAACACGGAGAACTGCGCCCAAGTCAGAGGTGCCGACCCAGATGGTCTGGTCAAGAAGAAATCCCTCCACCAAGTCTTGGCGGTGCCAGAAAGACGTAATGTAGCAAAGTCAACTCCATTGGACTCCATTATGCCCATGTTCCGGAGAACCTCATAACAGCTGTCCAAATAATCCTGGGGATCCTCTGATGGTGCACCAGTGAAAATAGTAGGGAACAACTTGGTGAATCTATCCAATCTCCATAGAGCATCTGCCGACATAGCTGCTCCCTCAACTGCCGGTGCCACAGTACCCGGCTGAGCTACTCCGGCTGTCTGAGGTGCCGGAGTCTGAAACTGAGGAACTAACTGCTCTGGTGTACGAGTAGCAGGAGTATGGGTCCCTCCCCCAGCCTGAGAGACGGGTGGTGCAGTAGGAAGAAGACCGACCTGAGCCACACTCTCCATGAGTCCTTCCAAGCGGACTAGAGCGTTCTGAAGCACCGGGGTAGCAATGAACCCCTCTGGGACCTGAGCTGGTCCAACTGGGACTGTTTGAGCGGGGATCTCCTCGGTGAACTCAACTTGAGGATCCTCCACTAGGGCTGCTGCTCAGGGCTGAGCCCTGCCCCTGCTTTTAGCACGGCCTCGACACCCTCGTAGGAGCTGCAACAGGAGTATCGGGCTGCCGACCGGAACCTGGGGAAGCACGCGTCTTCGCCATCTACGAGAGAATGGAATAGAAACTCAATTAACATTTTGAATTCAAGTCGCACGACAGAGAAGAAGAAATATGAAGTCATTCCTAACTTTGTAGCCTCTGGGGATAAGTACAGACGTCTCCGTACCAATCCCTCAGACTCTATTAAGTTTGTCCGTAAGTTGTGAGACCTAAGCAACCTAGAGCTCTGATACCAACTTGTCACGACCCGAAATCCCGCCTTCAGGCCGTGATGGCGCCTAACGTTGAGCCCGCTAGATAAGCCAACATTTTGAATAAATTAACTCATTAACAGTTAAAAAGAACAGGATAACTAAGGCAACTGTGATTAACAATATGAAAGTTAACTAATTTCAGGACTATATAGCAAGCTTCGAAATAAATCCCGTAAATTTAACCCAGAACTGGTGTCACTAACTCACAAACTGTCTATGAGATTTATAAATACAAAGGGTCTGAACAATAAATACATATAACTATCTTTGGAATATAAAAATAAGACAGAACTGAAGGAGAAGGGTAAAAGGTGACGCCAAGGCCCACGAACGTCTGCGGGCCTACCTTGATGTCTCCTGAATGGACTGAAGGATACTCCCTCTGTCAATGTCCACCGGGTCCGGCTGCATAGTCTGCACAACAAAAAGAAGTATAGGTGTAGCATCAGTACTACCGACCCCATGTACTGAGTATGTACCGAGCCTAACCTCGGCGAAGTAGTGACGAGGCTAGGACCGACAACAATTCATACCTGTGCAATTCTATACCCAAACAGAAAATAATCATGGAAATAACCAAGTAAATACAGGTACGGGGGGAACATGCTAGGGATAAAAGGGAAAACAAATACCAACACAATAGAGCAGGGAACAACTGATAAATGAACATCTCGGAACAGATAAATGAACAACAAAAGGCACGACATGTCCCCTCGTGCATGATCGCACAATCACTCGGCACTGAATGTCCCCTCGTGCATAAATAATAAGATCGCTCAACACAGAATGTCCCCTCGTGTATACCCTCATAGTCACTCGACACGGTATGTCCCCTCGTGCATAAATAATAATCACTCGGCACAAAATGTCCCCTCGTGCGATAAATAATAAGATCGCTCAACACGGAATGTTCCCTCGTGTATACCCTCACAGTCACTCGGCACAGTATATCACCTCGTGCATAGCCTCACAGTCACTCGGCACGGAATGTCCCCTCGTGCATAACACATATAAAAGCAACCACTTGATATGAAAATTTACAATAGGAAAGCTCAACTGTAAACCAAAATCAATAAAATTCTATCGTCCCGGCAAGGGACTCAGCTATAGCCAATCTCACTCAGAGGTAGTATAATTTCCACAGTAAAGCCCTCAACTGAACAACTAATCGATAACTTCCCACATCACGAAACAACATCAATGTAACCCTTCGCAACCATTAATTATTCATAACACAAAGAATATCAAGATCACGGTATAAATTATCACATTTTGACTCACGGGAATGCTTGACCACAACATATAGGTACTCGTCACCTCACCTATACGTTGGACATGAATTACTTATAGAAAATAAGACTCTATACCTATTCCCTCAAGCTAAGGTTAGGCCAAACACTTACCTCGGCTCCAAAAATGCAAGTCAAGCCTCAATCACAGCCTTTCCTGTTGAATCCAAATCCGTAACGATAATATCTAGACATAATTGACTTATTAACATCAATAATTACTCAATAAACCAATTCCAAAGCCTAATTATGCATTTCCCATCATTTTTCCAAAAATACCAAAATTCGACCCCGGGCCCGCTTGGTCCAAACTCGAGGTTCGGACCAAAACCCGATAACCCATTCCTCCACGAGCCCGAATATACAATTTGTTTTGAAATCCGACCCCAAAACGGGGTTGAATTCCCAAAATTTCCATAAGCCCTAACTCTACCCAAAACCCCTAATTTCTATCTTTTTAATCCATGATTTTAGGCCTAGATTCTAGTGATTGATGAAGAAAAATGGAAGAAATTAGCGTTAGGATCACTTGCCTAAGTGGCTATGGAAGAAAACTCGCTTGAGAATCGCCTATGGGGTCTTGGAGAGGAAGAAGATGGTGAAAAAGTGATAATCCCAAAATAGTATTTTGTTTTGGACTAAAAGAATGACTGGGCAGAAATACCCTTCGCGTTCGCGAGCCATTGACCGTGTTCGCGAAGGTTTGACTTTCCTGACCCACGCGTTCGCAAGGCCTTCTCCGCGTTCGCGTAGGTTCGACTCCCCTGGCCTATGCGTTCGCGAGCTACCTGCCGCGTTCGCGTATGCTTATGACTAGCCAGCCCCCAGATCCCAACCTATCTCTATGCGTTCGCACCCCTGGGGACGCGTTCGCGTAGAGTAAAATCCCAAGCCCCAATATTTACCCTTCGCGTTCGCGGGCCCTTGGCCGCGTTCGCGAAGGGTATCACACCAGACACCAGAAAACAGTCCCAACACTAGATTTTTCAACATTTTAGCACCCCGACACCTACCCGAAACTCACCCGAGCCCTCGGGGCTCAAAACCAAATACACACCCGACTTCAAAATCATCATACGGACTTATTCAAGTAATTAAACCACCAAAATAACATAAAAACAATGAATTAAACTCCAAAATCCATAGAATTTTTCTCAAACTTCATAAACTATCAAATTTTCCCTTTTTGATCCGAAACACGTCAAACCAAATCCGTTTCTTACCAAATTTTACAGTCAACACATAATAACCATATTAAACATGTTCCGGGCTCCGGAACCATGATACGGGCTCGGTAACACCGTTTTCACATCAAAGTTCATTTTCAAAAGTCTTTATTATTTTCAGAAAATATTTTTTCTTTAAAAATTCATTTCTCGGACTTGGGACCTCGGAATTCGATTCCGGGCATACGCCCAAGTGCCATATTTTCCTACAGACCCTCCGAGACCGTCAAAGTACGGGTCCGGGCCCGTTTACCAAAAATGTTGACCAAAGTCAACTTTAATCAATTAATTATTATAAATTCAACTCTTTATCAAGTTTCCACATAAAGGCTTCCTGGCTACGCGCCCGGGCTGCGCACACACATTGAGGTGAGATTAACGGAGGCTTTCGGGGCCTCAGAACACAGTTTTAGCTAAATTTACACAGGATGGCCTTTTGGGTCATCATAGGGGGACCCGTTTTTGTCACTGGAATTAGGAAAAGCGACCAACTTTGGTCGCTTGGTCTGTAAATAAATTTTGACCGTTTGACCAAAAATAGCGACCAACGTTGGTCGCTTTTTTAAAAAAACAATTAAATTGCTTTTTTAGTTTTTAAATATTATAAGATATAAAAAAAATTATTTTTAGCTATAAATAATTATTTTATTTAACTACAATTATTATAAATAATTATTAACTATGTAATTACTTTTAATAGATTATAATAGCATCTATGTAAAGTAGTTTTTTAAGTTATATTTAAGTATATGAGTAATTTCATACACACACATAAACTATATTGTAATTGATGATCAATCTTATACATTACTACGTACGAATAATTAATGAATTGATAAACCAATATAATATTATTTTATTAATTGATATAATAGTATTTATTATTTGTATTATAACAGAGTTAATGAATTACATTCATTCATCACTAGGTTATAAGTCGATGAATCAATTATAACATATTAATTGATATAAGTCGAAACGTTTTGTTTTTAATATTCAATGATGCATCTGAGTAGGTTATATATATACTCGGGTTATTTTAGGGATTGATACACTTGTAAATTGATTCATCGGCTTATAACCTACTCAGATGCATCGTTGAATATTAAACACAAAACGTCTCGACCTATATATATATATATATATATATATATATATATATATAACACGCTTCATTGAACAATTTTAACTACACATATAGCATGTTAGAGTATAATTTAGTGTATTCATCTCTTGTATTACAAAAGTGTTAACGGATTACATTTATATTATTTAGATAGTAAATATAAAAGTGATTTTTAATTTTGACCAATGTTGACCTGAAAAGAGACCAACTTTGGTCGCTAATTTTAAATTATATTTATTTATATTTTATATTTTTTTTAAATAATAATATAATTATTAAAATTTTATAATTGGGTCCCAGATTAGCGACCAAAGTTGGTATCTATCTGCTTCTGTAATGACCCGGTCCGTCGTTACGCAATATACGCATCTATTCCTTTATTTATTTCTTGTAGTAGCTCGATTAGACTGTTCATGGTGTGTTGGGGTTGGTTGGTTCGGGTTCGGAGTGAAAATAGAGTGGATTGAGACACTTAATCTCCAACTAGAGCTTTAGAGTTGGAAAAGTCAACCCGGAGTTGAATTATTGGTAAACGACCTCGGAATGCAGATTTTAAGGTTCGGATAGCTTCGTTAGGTGATTTGGGACTTAGGAGTGTGTTCAGAATATTTTTAGGATGCCCGGTATACAATTAGGCTTGAATTGGCGAAGTTAGTATTTTGGCGAATTCCGGTTGATAGGCAAGATTTTGATCCGGGGGGCAGAATGGGATTCCGAGAGTTGCTGTAGCTTCGTTAGGTCATTTTGGACTTGCCCGCAAATTTTCAGGTCATTCGGAGATGGTTTGGTTGGGGGTTTTATCAAATGCGCGTTTCGGAAGTTTTTGGGAATCATAGGCTTGAATTGGCTGAGAATTTTATGGTTTTGGTGTTGTTTTTGGTGTTTTAATGGCTCAACTAAGTTCGAATAACCATGTTTGATATGTTGGTATGTTTGGTTGGGGTCTCGAGGGGCTCGGGTTTTATTTCGGACGTTAAACGGAGAAATTAGGACTTGAAATGCAGCTGAAGCTGCTACTGCTGGTGTGATCGCACATGCGATGCTTGGGTCGCAGGTGCAGACATCACAGGCCCGATAGTGAAGGCGCAGGGGAGGAAATTCGTCGCAAGGGCGGAAGGAGAATAGCACCTGCGAGGTCGCAGGTGCGGGATATGGGTTCGCAGGTGCGGGCTCTGAGTGTTAACCTGCGGTCAATATGTCGCCCCTGCGGTACCGCTGTTGCGATAAAGAGGCCGCAGGTGCGAAGTCTGGGATTTTAAGTGAGTTCCGCAGGTGCGGTTAAAATGTCGCGCCTGCGGAGTCGCAGGGGCGAGAATAATACCGTTGTTGCGGAAATGCCTGGGCAGAACTATAAAAGGCAGCCTTCGCGAAATTTGTCCTTTTTCACCATTTTTACACACGGGTTGGAGGTTTTGAAGGGATTTTGAAGAGGGATTTAGTTGTTTCTTCAAAGAGGTAATTTTCTTGGACTCAAAACTCGTTATATTGTGCATTAAGAACGGTTTTTGGTTGAAATCATGGGTAAAATCAGTAGAAAAATGGTGGTTAGGGCTTGGGTTTAAGAGAGGAAGAATGGGGGAATTGGAGGACCATTTGAGGTCCGATTTTCGTGTTCTTGGTATGGTTAGACTCGGGAAAGGACAAGGAACCTAGTGTTGTGAAAATTTCTGACTTTCGAGACGTGGGCCCGAGGGCCGGGTTTTGATCGAATTCGGGATTTTGGTATTTTTGTTAAATTTTGATTTGGGGATTGTTCCTTAGCACATTGTGACGCTATGTAATTGATTATTGATAGATTTGGAGCATTTGGAGGCCGATTCTCGAGGAAAGGTCCAGGCGGAGTAGAGTTGAGCCGGTTTCGAGGTAAGTAACGGCTTCAACCTTGGAACTGAGGGGTTCAAAACCCAATGTACATGCTAATTGATGATAGCTACTATGATACACTCGCCAAGTGATGGGCATATGTGTGTTGGTTGAATTGTTGTGGCCCGGCTTATCCCCAGGCACAGTTTAACTGTTATTCCACCAT
>ML281035.1:15244-42297 GCA_005239495.1 Nicotiana undulata
GGGGGGGGGGGGGGGGGGGGGCGAGGCAGTAAGAACTAAAACAGGGAAGTAGACATCATAATTGCAGGCTGAACAACAAAACCATAAGTAAAAACATACTAGGAACAAGATGAATTGAAATACCAAAAGAAACATGTTATTTTTTAAGCTTAAACTAAATTGGGGACATACCAGTTAGGAGATGATAAGCATAGAATGAAGAATAGGCAAGTAGAATAATCAGTCTTGGCATGCAGCCGACTGATACTAGCAGGTAATCAGAAAGAGAACAGTAGAGAGTATGTAGGTGTGTAAAAGAGAGAGATGAACAATGTGTGTGTTCGTGCCTCTGTGCTAATGAGAGAATAGGGTATATATAGTTTTTGAAAATATGCAGAAATAAGGAAGCAAATAATAGTTCACCACAATTATGGAAGTAGACACCGATTAAGATCAAATTAAGGGTAAGACTTCCTTGAATTAGGGAGTCATGGTTCAAACGGTAATCAACAGTAATAAACAAGGAAAGAAATCACTGAAAAGTTGATGTTAACATATAAGAAGTAGTAAAAGTATATAGCATGTGATTGAGACTAAATTCAGAATATCCTAATTAAGGAAAGTGTATAAGAATTAAATTGATGGCAGATTTATTCATAAAAATAAGGCAGGACATAGTTTAATTCTGGAAATCAGTAAGAGAACTCTCGAATGAGGTTCTAATCACAATGAATCAGTGTCAATCAAGGAGAATATCACACAAGTAAAGAAATACTCAAAATCAGCAGAGTATTGTGTAAACATCAGTAAAGTACTAATCACAATTATTCAAGGATTTAAAGTGTCAAAAGAGTACTGATCTAAACGGCATAGACACATACTAGGCAAAAAATCAGAATCACAAATTAGGGATTCACATAGGGCATAGCAAGTAATTGAAAGACTTAGCAGGATAAAACATGGTATAATCGACAGGACAAGAGCAAAACCCTAATACTCACAGTTAGCAAGGATAGCAACAATTGGGGAGATTAACAGGACAAGCACAACATAAACAGAAGTAACAAAGAACCAGCAGTCCTAATAAGCAAACAGTAGGGTAAAATCATAGATACTTGGGAAGCTAATGAGAATCAAACACATGCACAGATTAAACAAATGCATCATCAAGGAAACACTTAGAATATAGAATTAGAACCGAAAACCTAGGGGTTTTAGCAAAATAAGTCAGACCCAAAGGGAAAAGGCTTAGAAAATGATAAACATGATGAGAATCACACAATAATGCTAGGAATCAGAAGGAAATGCTATTTTGAAAAGGGTTTCAAGAACCCTAGTTCTGTAGACAAAATCGTTTTAGGAAAAATGGAAAGCCTTTGAAGAAAACATCAAAATAACTCGAAATATGTATAGATCTATTACAGATCTAGAAAAATCGGAAGGTTTAGAAGTTAGGGTTTCAAAGAGAACCCAGAGAGGAGAAGAAAAACTACAAAAAATCACAGGTTTCAACCGGAAAGTGGTAAGATCTTACTCGGTCGGCCATGGATGGCCGAAAAAATGGCATGAGACCACAGGAGGTTCTTGACCGCCTCTGGTTCACTTGAGGGCTTCAAAACAGTGACACACGTTCGAGGAGGGAGCCATGAGGCTGGGGTGGTGAAGCCACCATAGATTCCGGCAAGGTGACTGCCGGAGAAGGGAGGAGATATGTCTAGCAGGTGAAGCGTTTAGAGAGAGATGAGGAAGATCAGAGAGATGGGCCGGTGAAGTGACGGAGTGAAATGAGAGGGGGAAGTCATTAGTTTTATTATGGTAAGGGGGGATCCGGACAGTTGATCAATTTTGATCAACGGTCAGGATGGGATCCAAATTGGGTCGGGTAGCTTAGGAATTGGGCTTGGGTCTGTTGGGTTATTTCAGTTGGGTTAGTAATTAGGCTGATTTTAGGCTAAAATTTAAATAAAGGTGGCTAATTGATAAATACCCAATTAAATTAGATAAAACAATTTATAAAAAATAGCTAAAAATTGTATAAAATGAAATTGATGCTTAGAAAATGAATTAAAAATAATTAATTAGTATTTAAAATATAAAATGACTAATGATTTCAAGAAATGCTTTTGAAATCATTCGTAATGCAATTTTGGTAATTAATTATTGGAAATAAAATGCTAGATAAATTGAAATAAATTAATAAAAATATAGGAAAATTATAGAAAATACCAATTGCAATGAAAGCATGGTTTTGCAAATTTAAAATATTTTGAGGAAAAATTGGGTATCAACAGCTGCCCTTCTTTACCCGGAAAGGATGAAAGAGTTTATCGGGTAAAGATATGATGGCCAATTTTGACCGAGCGAAACGGTTTGAGAGAATTAAGTCGCACCCTGGCTTCTGAGCTACCTATATATCCCTGGTCTTACAGGAATCAGGTCGTACGTAGTTCCGGACCTATCGGCAAAGTACACCGATGAAGTTATGATAAGAACGGACGCGCCATATAGGGCTGGATGGTTTACAAGAAAGGTTAGGAGAACTGGAGTGGGAGCGCTCCTGCTAGGTTAGTCGTCACTTGCCGGGTTACCTGCAAATAAAACAATACAAGTGTATATTGTGCATAAATTAAACATGATGCAAGTTCCCGCCGGACTATGAATGTTGTCTTTGGACGGTTAGGGATGACGTCCTCAGACCATGATGTCCTGGGCCATGAAATGATTCGAAGGCCATGAAATGATATTCTCGGGCCATGAAGATGGTGCCTCCGAACGATGACGCCTTTGAATAATGATATGCAAAGTTGAGAGAGATCCTCAGGCCATGACATGATTTTCTCGGGCCATGAAGATGGTGCCTCCGAACGATGACGCCTTTGAATAATGATATGCAAAGTTGAGAGAGATCCTCAGGCCATGACATGATTTTCTCGGGCCATGAAGATGGTGCCTCTGAATGATGACGTCTTTGGATAGGTTGGCAATATTTCATCCCATGAAATGCAGTAATATGACGCTGACAAGACAGAGCTTAGTCTTGCCAATTGAAAGGCAGAGCTTAGCCCGAAATAAAAGCGAAGTAAATAGTGCTTGAGAGACATCGCTTAGTCTCGATGAAAAATAAATTGAAGGCAGAGCTTAGTCTCGTGCAGGTAGGAAGGCAGAAAGGTATCCTTATGCAGAGGAAGGCAGAAAGTTAGCCTAATACAAGTGGAAGGTAGAAAGGTAGCCTTATGTAGATGGAGGTAGAGGTTAACCTCATGAAAAATGGGGACAAAGCTTAGTCACATGCAAGATGAAGGCAGAGCTTAGCCTTATGCAAAGGGAAGGCATAAAGGTAGCCTTATGCAAAGGAAGGCAGAAAGTTAGCCTTATGCAAGTGGAAGGCAGAAAGGTAGCCTTATGCAGATGAAGGTAGAGTTTAACCTCATGCAAAATGGGGACAAAGCTTAGTCCCATGCAAGATGAAGGCAGAGCTTAGCCTTATGTAAATGGAAGGCATAAAGGTAGACTTATGCAAGTGGAAGGCATAAAGGTAGCCTTATGCAGATGGAGGTAGAGTTTAACCTCATTCAAAGGGAAGGCAGAAAGGTAGCCTTATGCGAGCGGAAGGCAGAAAGTTAGCCTTATGCAAGTGGAAGGCAGAAAGGCAGCCTTATGCAAAGAGGAAGGCAGAAAGGTAGCCTTATGCAGAGGAAGGCAGGAAGTTAGCCTTATCCAAAGATTAAATAAATGACAGTAGAGTTTCTTAGCTGATAGTAGATTGCGGTATTGTAATCGTTGTGAGCATTGTGACTATGGAGCATTGTTTTGTTTGAGATGATAGCAAATGTCGGTAGGTGCGATGACTTTGAGAATCGTATCTTTGAGTAATGTTTGTCCTTTGGGCGGATAGTAAATTCTGGGCTTTGCCATATTTGTGCCTGCATCCAAAGAAAAATTGTGAGTTCTGTAAATGGGGAAGGTGGGTTCATATC
Source organism: Nicotiana undulata (assembly GCA_005239495.1). Lineage (NCBI taxonomy): Eukaryota > Viridiplantae > Streptophyta > Magnoliopsida > Solanales > Solanaceae > Nicotiana > Nicotiana undulata. Next base: position 19,201 of record ML281035.1, read on the forward strand.
CCCGCTAGTTTTTCTTGACTTGTAGTGCTTGATATGATGATCCTGTTCATATCATCGGGGTAGCGTTTGCTAAACAAGGTTGTTTTCAAGAGTAAGTATGCATGATTTTGTAAAGATGTAGTATAAACGTATATTTTAAAATAGTTTGGATGAACCGACGATCAAGACACAGTTCAAGACATTGCAACCTTTCCTGCTACGGAATTTTGAGGGTCCTCCTCAAAATTTTGTCCTAGTTTGATGGGTTGACGCTTCTAACTGTTGCGCATGCTGCGATCAGCTGAACGTGCTTCAGAATTTTGAGGGTCCTCCTTAAAATTCTGCCCAGTTTCCAATTGCGGGGAAAATGAAATTTTTATTGAATTGTGACGAACCCATCCAATTCTAACCCTCAAAGGCTGACAATGAACCCGAGCAATTTCCCAGCAGGAACCCCGAATGCACACTTTGTGGGGTTTAGTTTCAGATTGTATTTCCGCAACCTTTTGAAGAAATTCCTTAGGTCTGTTATGTGGTCGGTAGCTATCCTGGACTTGATAATGACATCATCCACATATACCTCAATCTCTTTATGTATCATATCGTGGAAGATAGTGGTCATAGATCTCATATAGGTGGCCCCAACATTCTTTAGGCCGAATGGCATCATCTTATAGCAGTAAACTCCCCACGGCATAATGAAGTTCATTTTCTCAGCATATTCCTCATCCATCCAAATATGATGATAACCGGCGAAGCAATCCACGAATGACTGAAGTTCATGCCTGGCACAATTGTCAATCAGGATGTGTATGTTTGGTAATAGGTAATCATCTTTCGGGATGGCCCGGTTGAGATCCCGGTAGTCGACACAGACTCTAACCTTCCCATATTTCTTTGGAACTGGCACGATGTTGACTAACCATGTTGGATACTCCACAAACCTGAGAACCTTAGCGTTGATTTGCTTGGTGACTTCTTCCTTGATTTTCAAACTCATGTCAAGATTGAACTTTCTGAGCTTTTGTTTTACCGGCGGGCACATTGGATTGGTCCGTAGTTTGTGAGACACAATGGATGTACTCAGACCAGTCATATTGTTGTAAGACCATGCAAATATGTCTTCATACTCTTTCAAGAAATATGTGTATTCCTCTTTCTCTGACGATGATAAATGGACACTGATGCGAGTTTCCTTGACATTTTCTGAATCTCCCAAGTTGTTGACCATAGTTTCGTCCAGGTTGGACTTAGGTATGTTTTCAAAATTTTCAACCTCCTTTACAATTTCATCAGGTATATCATCTTCTTATTCAGAATCAATGTTCGTTTGTTGCGTTGTCTCGTTTCATGTCACAATCATCGGTTATCAAGACAAGTAATAGTAATGCTGTATAGATAAAGTAGTGAGAGAAAAATGATAATGATAAATATCGATTCATAGAAACGTAAAAGTGCTTTTGATAAGTTGAACAAATGTTTTGAACATTGAATCTCTTATTGCAGAAAATAAAAATGCAAAAAAAAAAAAGGAAATCACTTAGTAAAAGGCAATGAACAATGCTTGTTTAGCCTTGCTACCCTGAGGCTCTTCGAGCTCTGGCTGTTCTGATAGTCCAATTCTTAAGAGATGCTCCTCTTCTTGCGGCCTGGATGGAAAGGCCTTCCTCCCCCTCCTCCTAAAAAATGACGCAAAAATCCATGTCATCATCTTCCAAGAATAAGTTCTTCAATGCTGCAAGTGCTTCTTATTCCTCTGACCCCCATGTAACATTGGACTGTTGAAAGGTCTGCTCCAGATGCGGTATTGCCTGCTCCAATAGATAATAAGTATCGCTCCATGGTGGCGACCAGTTCTTGACTTCTTCCCAAGTATATTTGTATCTTAGCACGAAAGTAGTGCCATGGCGTTTGAAATGTATCGACTTGGAGATGCCCTGAAGGTTCTTGCCGAGACCCTTACCAGGTTCATATCCACTCCAATTCAATATGCTGGCTATTTTGCTATCCCACCATTTGTCTTTGTCTATTGCGTTGACTCGTTCAATGTGGTGGTAAGTTTCTCCACCCAGCTTCCTTCTACCTTCGACCACCGGAATGGTCTGGCGAATGTAAATAGAATTGCTTCCGTCGCCATGGATGATTACTTCCTAGTGGTTGCATTCAAATTTCACTACTTGATGCAGCGTTGATGCCACGGCCCCAGCGACATGTATCCACGATCGTCCTAGTAGCAGGTTGTAGGATGTCGATATGTCTATCACCTGGAAATCCACTTCGAACCACGTAGGTCCCATTTGCAGGCAAAGGCTGATCTCACTGATGGTCGACCTCTGAGAACCATCGAAAGCTTTCACGTTCATCGACCCTTCTCTGATATCAAATAGTCGTTTTCCCAATTTCTGGAGTATTGTCAATGGATAGATGTTGAGGTTGTATCCTCCGTCAATCACAATTCTGGTGATGAAGTAGTCCTCGCATTACACAGTGATGTGTAGTGCTTTGTTGTGACCCAACCCCTCGGGAGGCAGCTCGTCTTCGTGAAAGGTGATTTTATGGCTCTCCAGCACTTGGCCTACCATATTGGCCATTTCTCCACTGGTGATATTGTTTGGCACGTATGCTTCGTTTAGCACTTTCATCAGAGCATTTTTGTGTGTCTCTGAATTTTGCAGCAATGACACTATGGATATATGAGCAAGGGTTTTGTTCAACTGATCAATGACAGAGTATTCTTTGGCATGCACCTTCCTCCAAAGTTTATCTGGGCCTGTCTCAATGATGGGTGGACTGTTGGAAGCATGTTTGCTGGATTTAGCCAAATGTTCGGGCGTGTAGACCCTGCCGGTCCTTGTCATACCCCGTGCCGCAATAGCTTCTTCTATCTTGACTTTGCCTTTCCTTTTTGCCTTAGCTCGAATGGAACATGCGTCTTAACATGTGGCATAAGTGCAACCTCAAATGGTGCAGGCGCAGTGACCGGTGGCATAACTTTGACCTCACATGGCGCAGGTGCCTTTGCAGGTGGTGCTGCTTCAAACTCAAAAGGCACTAATGCATCTACCTCAGTATCTCTAGATGGCTGGATCTGGACTATGATAGGATTGAGAGTAACTGTCGGCTTATTTGGGTCATCATCTTCTATGATCAACCCAATCGACTCCTCTGAGTCCCAATTTTCTTCTATCTCGATCATGTTGACGCCTACACCCTTATGGTCTGGGAGTGGATTGTTGCGGACATTGGGAGTGGATTCATTTGCTATAATTACCTTATTATCAACCAAAGACTATATCTTATCTTTCAGTGAGCGGCATTCCTCAATCGTGTGTCCTTTCATGCCAGAATGGTATGCACATATTTTATTTGGATTAACCCATTGAGAGGGATTCTCAGGGGTTGCAGCAGGGATAGGAGTGACATAACCAACAGCTTTCAGTTTCTCATACAGTTGGTCGATCGGTTCAGCAATGGTAGTGTATTGTTTAGGAGGTCTACGATCAAAGTTGGGTTGAGGTCCAGGAAAGTTTTGGTGAGCAGGGTGTGACTGAGAGTAAGATGGTTAAGAGTTATAGGTACAGTAAACAGGAGCGCGCTGGGAATATCTGGGAGAAGTAGGTTGATAGGTAGGTAGTGGATATGACTGATATGTTAATGGAGGTGTTGATTGGTATGTGGGCGAGAGTGCTTGGTAAGTTTGTGAAGGTGCTGCCTGATATGTAAGTGGGGGTGTTTGGCAGGTTTGATATTTTAGTAGGGATTTGGTTCTATGTGCAACCATCACGGCTCCCACATCTCTCTTCTTGGACACACCACCAGACTGTAGGGACTTATTTGTAGCTTGTAAGGCTTCGAAGTTGGTGACTATACCGCTTCTGATTCCTTCCTCAATTCTCTCACCCAGTTTGATAATATCAGAGAATTTATGATTCTCGATCACCATCAACCACTCATAGTATTGTGGATCTTGAGCTCGGACAAAGAAATTATTCATTTGTTCTTCGTCTAAGGCGGGCCTGACCTTAGCAGCTTCAGATCTCCAACGAGTAGCATACTCGTGAAAGGTTTCCGTAGGTTTCTTCTTAAGATTCTGAATGTAGAACACATCTGGCGCATTCTCCGTATTAAATCTGAACCGGTCCATGAATTCTGACGCCATGCTCACCCAATTTGATCATTTCCTGGGGTCTTGGCTGATGTACCAAGACAGAGCATCCCCTGTTAAGCTCCTCATAAACAGCTTCATGCGAATCTTTTCATCTTTCCCTACTCCAACCAGCTTATCACAGTAGGTCCTCAGATGTACCCTCAGATCACCTGTACCATCGAACATCTCGAACTTAGAAGGTTTGTACCCCTCAGGTAGTTTGATGTCGGGCTTCGTAGTTCAACCCCTCTACTCCTTTGCTTCCCTCAATGCCTTGAACCCGACTGGTCGGCTTCTTAAGTTCTTCAGCCAAATTCCTGATAAGAAAATCCTTTTCACTAGACGCAAGTGTGTATGCAATGGGTTGGGTGGAGTGTGGCATAGTCTTCACGTAGATGGGGTTGTTGTGATGGCCTGGTGCATGGGTGTAAAGGTAGTCATTTGTGGAGTTTTTTGGCTCGGGGACGTGTAGTGGAGTATTTCTTGGAGTGTGGCAAGCATTGTATTGTGGTGGAAGAGTTTGATTCTTTGGTCGAGTGGTGTGGTGATGAGCTGTGGGATGATTCTGTTAGTTTTGGGGTGTTTTGAGGAGGTATGGGATTTTAGGTGTTGGGGTGGTTGACGTCTGGAACACTGAGTGTGAATGATAAGTTTGCCACATTCTTATATGTCGCTTTAGTATTTTACCTTTAAAACTTAAGGGTCCGCCTAGAACCTCCTTTATAGGATAGAAGTCCTAAACTCCTCCGAGACTAATAGGAAGGGACGGGTAACAGCATGCAATAGAGGTCGAGACCAACACTCTCTTTAGTTACCTTCACGGGGTGGGAAAGGGTAGATACGGATATGATGACCAGTGCGCTAATACCACGTGTAACCCCTCTTTGAGGAGTGTCATACCGGGTATTGCATTGATGTGATCCATATTATAAACAAACCTAGGATACCCCCCTTACCCCATAAACAGGCTTAGACTCTAATACTTTTCAAAAATCCATTAGTTATTAAACATTTTCAAACTTGTAACTTATATGTGCCTGGGCTATGAACATTTCCAAATCCCCTATTATTTGGGCCTTAATTGTTTACTTTCTAATTGTATAAATTCACAAAAGCTATTTGGCCGGGAACCACACTTGTGGATCCTGAGGGGTGCCTAACACCTTCCCCTTAGGATAATTTCAAGCCCTTACCCTGTCTCTTGTTATCAAACATAGTTGTAAATGAACCCCAATAGGTGCCCTAACGCACCTTAAAATCGTTAGGTGGCGACGCTTCAAATAAATAAACCCCTTTCCCAAAAGGAATGAGTTGTCCCAACCAATGTCATTAAATCCTTTTAAACCGGGCCCCGAAAGGAGTGCTTGGGGAAAAAAGGGGCGCGACAACGAGTGTAACCTGCCAAACCCAAGAAACTCCCAATTTTCATGGCTGTAGTGGGTCTAGGCCAGTTCTTGACTGCCTTTATTTCCTTAATAGTTGTTCATAGTAAATTAAAGAATTTCCAATTAACTTCACATAACAATAATCCCCTTTCAACCCTTCACAATGGTGATAATGAGATGCGATGCATGAATACCTCATAATTATCTACCGGAATTAACATGTCTCATTTAACGCCACATGGACGGACACCTACCTTGTAGGTTAGAGCTCAATAATTATAGCACGAATTTGGCAAATTATGCACAGATAATTTTTATACAAATTTTTTGAATAAACCTAACAGGTATGACTCCCTATTAGTACTATAGTACAAATTTAATTTCCCAATGGAGAATTTAAACACAAGAATTTTCATCACAAGGATCTCGTCCTTACATAACTTCCACTGCGGCTCGTAGCCCGATTTAAACATATCATACTATATTAAAATGCGAGGATCTCGTCCTCAATTCTAAATCACAAGTAATATGCATATCGTTCCAATAGAAACATTCCATTTTCATCTTTTAAATATTCTCCGTAAAAAAAAATTACAACACGTAATAATAGACATAGCTATCTCCATAAAATTTCTCAATACAAGTATTCACATAAGTAGATTTTAGATTTACGAAGCTCACCCGAGAGTGGAGAATATTAGGAGGACTTTTATAGATACTCATAATTGAATCAAGTTAAGGAAATTATCACTTTATAATAAACACCATTTGGTGTAGCGGCCTCAGCCATACCATAGAAAATACATCAACAGGCTGGGTCTCCACCTCTAGGAATTTGACCTCGGCCTTCGACATTCCAACCCCTTTTCCCCTAGCTGGTCATGTAAGTTGAGTTGTAACTGCAATGGGGCACGTAGTCTGAGTGTTATGATGAAATATGACTCTCCCAAGTCTGGGACAATTTATACCACTAGCCGAAATAAAGTATCAACATGCCTTGAGTCGTACAAAATTTTTACAATCATATTTGAGTCCTTTAATGAGTTTGTGAACTTTCTCTCTGGCTATATGAACCGAAGTAGGAGTATGACATGCTAACTTATCAAACCTGATGGCATATTCTAACACCATCATGGTGACCTGACGCAACCATTCAAACCCTATGCATCACGCATTATGGAGAGTCTGAGAAACAAACTCTTTCAAAAGTATTATGAGAACCGAGTGAAGTAGTTGGTGTTGCATTGGTTGGTCATCCTCTTCATAGGCTTGCTACAAACACCGGCGACCCATTTATTCTTTTACTATGCTGACTTTACACTGCTGAGCTACCTCATCTATTCATATACTTTTCGTTATTCTTTGGGGTAACTCTTACCCCTATTGATGCGCAATGATCACAAAAGTAAAGCTCTATACAGACAAATCTTGGAGCGAACCACACAGTCTAGGAGCTCGTCAACCAATGTACTCCCTCTGGAGCACCCCAAAATCCGCAACCGTGACTTCCACGCTGAGTAGACCTTCTATAGATTTAAAGTTGGTTATATAACTCCTTTGGTACTAAGGTATAGGATTATTAAGGAGGTAGACATACCGTAAGTCTCAGCTTTATCTCTTGCAAAATCTCAGGCCTTATACATTCCAAGCCAAAACCGATATAACACATGACCCCGCAATCTATTCCTTGACGGTGGACTTCCCTACTTGGAACAAAGTCATAGGTCACAACGTCTGATAATACACAATGTTAAACTCCACAACTCATATAAATCAACCAGATGCCAAGGTCTGTGCACCCCTACATGATTCACTGGGTGATCTCTCATTACGTCTGCATCTTCAGTCAGAGCCAAAACTGGTCTAGTAATTACATAATCTTCCCACCACCTCTTGGTGGAATCCATCATCTGAAACACAACAAAATCAACCCCATTGATTTCAACTATTTCCTTGTTATGCAATACTAGAGTAGCTATGAATCCTTATGGAATCTGGACTAGTCCAACATGTACCGACTGAGCTAGAACCTCCGCGTCTAGATCCATTTGAGACTGTACAATAGGTGCTGATGTTCGAGCTTTAAACTGAGCTTTGCTTCTGTCTCTTCCCCTATTTGTAGCTATCGTTGGGGATTCATCTCATGTCCGGTTGTAGACGCTTCACGTGTTGTCGAGACTTGTGAGAGGAAAAGAATAGACAAGTTCAATCATCAATGGTAGAATAAATTCGCACGATAGAGTATAAGAAGTGAAATTGTTACTAACTTCATAGCCTCTGAGAGATAAGTACAAACGTCTCTGTACCGATCCTTTAGACTCTATTAAGCTTGTTCGTGAATTGTGATACCTAGAAAACCTAGTGCTCTGATACCAACTTGTCACGACCCAAATTTCCAAACTTAGGATTCATGATGGCGCCTAACACCACACTTTCTAGTCAAGTCAATGTTAGAGTTCGCTTAGCTAATTTCCCTTGATTATTTACTTAAGCACAAATAAATAAATTTAAAATAAACTTAATTTAAATAATTTCCAATGAATACTCCAAATATAAAATAATAAGCAATTAAATAAACCGAGTCACGAACTAATTATATAAATAACTCTAAGACTACCCCAGGGCCTGGTGTCACAATTCACGAACTTCTAAGACTACTACATATAACGGGCTGAAAGAAATAATATAATTGTTTTGAGAAATATAAAACAGTCTCTATGAACTAAGTGAAGATTCTCGGGATCTGCGAACGCCGGTAGATATACCTCGTGTCTCCGGATAATGGATAGCTGCTACTAAAAATCTCTACTGTGGGTCGGTACCTGGATCTGCACAAAAGAGTGCAGAGTATAGTATCAGTACAACCGACCCCATGTACTGAGTAAGTGCCGAGCCTAACCTCGACGAAGTAGTGACGAGGCTAAGGCGGGGAAATTTTAACATATCCTGTGACAATGTATATATATAAAGCAATAAAACAATTTTACACAAACCAGAAAAAGATAAACTACAACAATAAATAAAATAACTCAGTCGCCTATTCCAGGCCTCAGCTGTAACCAAGGTCTCACATGAATTTCCCAAAGTTCCAAACTACACCTTAAAATAACCAAAGGTGCATAATATGAGAAACTGTAGAGTAAAACAGTAAATTTTCCAAATCTGTAATCTTCAAATCCTTGAGTATCAGAACCAGTAAAATATCATTGAAATTCAGTAAAACACAAGTATCCTCCTTTATCACAGTCATATTTTTTTCTGTCCACCCTTATCACAGTCATATATATTTCCCCTATCCACCCTTATCACAGTCATATATCTATTTTTTCCATGTCCTCCCTTATCACAGTCATATATATTTTCCCTGTCCACCTTTATCACAGTCATATATATATATCCCCTGTCCACCCTTATCATAGTCATATATATTTATATATTTATCAAAACTTTCACAATACTTTTGTCTCAACAGTCATAAACAATAAGCGGTAGTTCTCACAAACTTCATAAATAATATCTAAAAATGAACCAACAGAAATATATATATATATATATATATATATATATATATATATATATATATATATATATTCAGTCTTTATGTACCACAATGAAACTAAGAAAAAACATTAATACTTTTACAAGCATGATTGCAAATTTGCAACAAGACTTACCACAATATAACAAGACAAGTAATTATAGAAAACAACAATGAACATGAAACAATTAAAAACATGAAGCAATTAGATTGGAAACGGAGAAGGGATCATGTAAGTGGACCATTTGGTGGTTCATAGATACTCGTCACCTCACATATACACCACACTCATGCATTTTCACATAACAATTAAGTTGGGGATTCCTATTCCCTCAAGTCAAGGTTAAACCAAGCACTTACCTCAAATTCGCAGGCCACTCACTGCTCAATTATAGTTTTTCCTTTAGAATTTTGCTCTAACCCGCTCTAATCTAACCATAATCAGATTAATACCATCAACATAGGCTAACGAATCGAATTCCACAATAAAAACTACAAAATATGCCAAAAATCCGATATCGGCAAAAATCTGACCCCCGGGACCACATCTCAAAATCAGTCAAAAATGATAGAATCAAAACCCTCGTTCTCTCCCGAGTCTAACCATATAAAATCTATCAAAATCGGACTCTGTTTGGTCCCTTAAATCCCTACCTAAAACTCTCCAAAACTCAAGTCCTAACTTCCTCAACTTCACTTTGAAATCATCAATCAAATCCCAAAAATGAAGATGGATTCATGAAATATAACCAAAATCGAGTAGAAAAACCCCAATCCCTATGGTAAAAGTCGCCTCCAAAATAGCTGAAATCGAAGCTCCCCAACTCAAAATATAACCGAAAGAACAAATCCTTATTTTGTATATTTTTCTCCAGCTATTCTGCCTTGATTCTCGTGTCAAATAATTCCTAAACTCTCGTTTTATTCCCCTAATGGATTCCTTGGGAAATTCTAGTCAAGTTAGGCTTTTGAATCACTCAATTTGACCTTATAATGAAGGAGATATGTAGGTTTTAATATTTGCAAATAGTGCAGATTTTTACATACGTCGTGAGTGGCAATTTCGTAATTAATCTGAAAAATCTTGCAACCTTAGTAAAATGACCATAAAATTCTCATATGATGTCCAAATTTGATGAGTCTTTTTTCTACGGGTCTGTAATGACGTTACAAGTCTAATACTTCAATCAAAACAGAAACCAAAGCTTATTTGTTCAATATGATATCATTTATGCTTGAAGAAACGACATCGAAACATAAGAAAAATGAGGACAACGCAACCCAAACCTATCTGAAACTTACTCGAGACCCTCAAGACCTCAACCAATAATTGTTATAAGATTGTTGGTTACCCTGCTGATTTTTCCCCTAGAAGAAGATATGGTGAATGAATAAGAGATCAAGGTGACTGGAAACATAACTTTGGCTATGGAAACCAAAATAGTTGGAATAGGTTGAAAAATGGTAAGTCTGGATGGAAAAATTTAAATGCAGGTAAACAAAATGGCAATGGTGGAAATACTGGTAAATCAGCTGGCTGGAGAAGAGAGCCCATGGCTATGATTAACAATGTAGATGCAGGTGCACATTCTATGCAGGATATGGGTGATGGTCTTGGTCCCTCTGGAGCTGCTGAGCACAAGGGATATCATTACTTCACAAATGATCAATATAATCAGATTCTGAACCTCTTGAACGAGGAATCAAGTTCTGAGTGCAATGTGGAAAACATGGAAAATCTAGGATTTGAAACATGTAAGATTAATTATCTGATGAGCAACCTCACACAAGAATCACAGGAGAATAAATGGGTTGTAGATTTTGGTGCTACCCACCACATCACTTCTGATTTAGAATTGTTATCAGATGTTAGATGTACAAAGAAAACTAATAGGGATAAAGTGCATCTTCCAATTGGAGAACCGACAGAAATTACTCACATTGGAAATGCAACCTTATTAGACAAAAGAGAAATCAATGATGTGCTTTATGTTCCTAACTTCAAGTTTAATTTGCTCTCAGTAGCAAAACAAACAAAGTAACTAGAGTGTAATGCAAATTTCTTCCCTGATTTCTGTGTATTTCAGGATCTTTGGAATGGCAAGGTGAAGGGGATTGGTAGAGAAAGAGGAGGCCTATATGTTCTTAGAGGATTGATCAACAGAATAAAGGCACTGAATGTTGTGAACAAAAAAAACAGAGATGCAAGTGAAGTTTGGCACAACAGACTGGGTTATCCATCAACATCAGTAATGAAACATATAGTAGGCCTAAAAAATAAGAACATTGACATGTTGCATGAAAACTATCTAATATGTCAATTAGCAAAGCAGACTAGATTGAAGTTTCATTTGAGTAATTCAAGAGTAGAAGCATCATTTCATCTTGTACGCATGGATTTGTTGGGACCTTAAAGATTGCTACTTTTGATAAGAAACAATATTTCTTAACAATTATAGATGACTACTCTAGGCATACATAGGTATTCTTTTTACAGCTAAAATCTGAAGCAGTAATGGCAATAAAGAATTTCATTGCCATGATTCAGAATCAGTTTGGAGTTGTGATTAAAGTGATAAGGTCAACCAATGGATCTGAATTTTTTAATGCTCAATGTACTGATTTGATGACAGGTCTTGGTACAGTTCATCAAAGTTGTTGTCCTTACACTCCACCACATAATGGGATAGTTAAAAGAAGGCACAGGTATATACTTGACATTGCAAGGGCTTTGAAAATTCAAGGATCAATTCCAATCAGATATTGAAGGATATGTGTAAGATCAACATTATACTTGATTAATAGGTTTTCATCAAGTGTTCTAGGGGGCAAGACTCCATATGAGTTGTTCCACCACAAGAAGGCTAACATCACACATTTGAGAACCATAAGGTGTTTGTGTTATGCAACTAGTTTAGTCAAAGCAAAAATATTTGCAGATAGAGCCAAGGAAGCCATCCTCATGCGCTATTCAGAGACACAGAAAGGATACATTTTGCTTGATTTGGCCACAAGGAAAATTTTTACAAGTAGAGATGTTGTATCCAGAGAATCGGAGTTCCCTTTTTTCTAAAGGGGAGGGAAACAAATCATATGATGTACAGGAGCCCATGGAGAAAGGAACATTGCAGTTTACACCTCTACACATACAGGCAGTAGGAGATATGAACCTATATGGAAGAACGGAGAATGATATGCAAGAGTGTGTCAAACTTGCAGGAGACAGACACTAGCAATATGCAGGATATCTCTCAAGAAGTATATGACATGGATCTTATTGATGTAGGTACACAAAATGATACTGAAGGTGCACAAAATGATGAACTTCAAGAAGATGTTGAGACCTTAATCAACCAGCAGGCTGATGAAGGTGAAGGAATTTCAAGATCAAGCAGAAAGTCTACAAGACAAGTCAGAGAACCAATATTAATGAAGAAGTATGTTACAACAAAGAAGACAAGCAGCTGCACTTATCCTATCTCAAAGTACCTGTTATATGAGCATACCAGTACAACTTATCAATGATACTTGGCAAAATTCTCACAGTTGACAGATCCATAAATATTTAAAGAAGCAATGAAGGACAACAAGTGGATAGAAGCCATGAATCAAGAAGTGAAGGCATTAGAAGACAACAAGACATGGAAAATATTGAGCTTACTAGAAGGGAAAATACTATTGGATCCAAATGGATGTAGAAGATCAAATTCAAAGCAAATGGAGAAGTAGAAAGATTCAAGACAAGGTTGGCAGCTAAAGTGTCGCGCCCCCCTTTTTCCTCGCGGAGATTGGGTTCATGACATTTGGTTTGAGGCAACGCTTTCCTTTTGGGAAAGGGGTTTGCATTTTTGGAGAGTCGTCACCTAACGATTTTAACTGTGCGTTAGGGCACCTAGGGGTTCATTTACAACTACGTTGCTAACCAGAGATAGGGTAAACGCTTGAAATTATCCCAAGGGGAACATGTTAGGAACCCCTCAGGATCCACAAGTGTGGTTCCCGGCCAAATGGTTTTTGTGAATTTGTACAGTTTAACAAACAACACGTAAAGGCTCAAGTAAGAGGGGATTTAAAGCATGCATGCGTTTGAAAAATGATTATAGAACGGCTAAATTTTGAAAAGAGACATAATCTAATATTTAAAGCAATGGATATCCTAGGTTTATAACAATATGGATCACATCAATGCAATACCCGGTATGACACTCCTCGAAGAGGGGCTACACGTGGTATTAGCGCATCGGTCATCATATCCATATTCTACCCTTTCCCACCCCGTGAAGGTGTTTAAAGCGCGTGTTGGTCACGAGCTCTATTGCGTGCTATTACCCGTTATTTCCTATCAGTCCCGGAGAAGGTTAGGACTACTATCCTAAAAGGGTAGGTACTAGGCAGACCCTCAGGTTTAAAGGGGTAAATTTCTAAGGCGACAAGCAAAGAACATGTAGGACTGCAGTTAGTGGGAAACACATAGGAGCATATAAGAGGCTCAGATTTACCTCCGCAAATAATGCATATAATTAGCACGACTCAAACACATATAAGGGCAATATTGTTAATTACGATCCTAAGACATGGTGTCTAGGTGAATTCAGATGATAAACAGACATATAGTTTTGTTATTACTTGAAATCCCTAATCAGTTTGCCTACTGATTGAAAGAACCTGTTAGCATTAAGCAACACACACAGGGGAGAGACAGACTTCCAGTGTTAAAAATTTAATCCCCTAAGGATATCCTAGGCGGGGGACAATGTATCAAAATTATTAGAGAAATTGTTGCATATTATTACCTAAACATGTTGTTCAGAACACACACGTATTACCAGTTGTTTTAGAGAGAACTGAGTGAGGTTGTTTATACCTTTTATATGCATTAGTAATTAGAAGTGTAGTTGAGCGATTAGGACCCTAAAACATGATATTTAATGCAAGGGTAAGGCAGGATGATTTATATACAGAATTCCTAAAGAACAGGTTATCTAAATGCACAGCAGTCCAGTATTAATCATGGTTTCAGAAGATGCAAGCGTGACAGTTTACTTAGTGCTATCCTAGAGACAGGATTTCTGAGTGTTTATGAGGCATGGTTATGGCATTATGAGACAGAATTGCATGAAGTACAAATTATTAATATTTGTATCCTAGAATAGGATTTCTAGGTGATATAACAGTAATGTCAAAGATGTTGGAAACAGTATGCATGAAACCTAGGGACATGGTATCTAATGCATGATTTTGCACACATTGGCCTTAAACATGAGTTCTATTGCGCAAAAATAGGAAATGTAAACCTAAGCATGGTTTCTACCTTTATAGCATGCAAGTTATCCCTTTCCCTCTTTCACTATCCATCCCCAGAGTTGTTTACAAATTATTACAGGCCAAGGATTATAAATTACATAACCAAAAATAGAAAATAAGAAGTTATTCTATAGGGAGCCTTCAATTAGTCCCAAATCCTCCAAACCTCATTTCCATATGGTATTTCACAGCCTTTCATAATCCGGGTGTGTCAAAATTTCCTAAGCACCTCAAGGGCTCCCGGTCAATGCTCACACCCAGACTTAGTAACCAAGAATTGAACATGTGCAGTGTGGAAGTACCAGCCTCAGTGTGTCAGAGTTCAGAGGGAGCTCAGGGGTCCCAAAGCAGTGCTCACACTGAGGGGGGCAGAACTTAGAGTCTAGGAATAAAGTGAAGTGCAGGAGATAGGTTTGAAAAAAGGTTTTGACAAAAACAGTACTGGATTGATTCAGTAAGTAAAGAAGTTTTCTAAAAAAGGTTTGATCAGTAATGAAACAACTCGAATATAATGTAAACATCTTTGGAAAAGCAGCAAACAACTCGAACAGGTCCAGCACATTCAAACATAGATTTCACTCAGGGATAGTGGGAATTGGGGATACATCGAAATATATTAGGATACATATTAGCATTTAGAGAAGTTTTAGAGTGTCACAGACTAGTATTGAGTCTGAACAGTCACAAACATATTTGGTCACCAACAAAATCATGCCAAGATCTAAACATAATCAAATTCGAGAGAGTACTGGGAGAGGGTAATACATAACTACGCACAGGTTTAGGAAACAACATGTGTTCAAGATTACATGGGGACTAGGTAATATACAATGCAATTGTAGTAAACTAGGGATCACAGAAGACATAAGTAGGATGACATTGAAACACACAAGAGGGAGTACACATGTTGAGGCTAAATGAGAGGGGTACTAAGAACTAAACAACAGAGTATACCAAATTTCAAGTAGGACAACAAAGCCATAAGTAAAAGAAGATCAGAAACAAGATGAATCGTAGTACCCAGAGAAACATATTGTTTTGGAGACTTTAAATATAAATTGGAAACATACCAGTTGAAGACAGAAAATACAGAGTAAGAAGTAAGCAAGTAGAATAACTAGTCTTGGCTTCCAGTCGACTAGTAGCAGCAAGCAATCAAGAGAGGAGCAATAGAATGTGTGTGTGAGTAAAAGAGAGTGGAACAAGGTATATGTTCGTGTCTTAATGAGATAAGACCATGCATATATATAGTTTTGAAAACAAGTAGCGAATAAGGTGGGAAACAAAATTAACCAGCAA
Source organism: Nicotiana undulata (assembly GCA_005239495.1). NCBI lineage: Eukaryota > Viridiplantae > Streptophyta > Magnoliopsida > Solanales > Solanaceae > Nicotiana > Nicotiana undulata. The sequence goes on from ML281035.1 coordinate 34,853, forward strand.
TTAAGGGACTGAGTATCAATCAGTACACAATCAGTATAGGTGTCCCTTAATTGAAGGAATCAAGTTCAAACGGTATTATCAGACAACAAATAAGGAAAGATACCATATGTAGCTTAAAGGAATAAAAATAGTGTAAAATCATCATAAGTATCCCTTAATTGAAGGGGTTAGGTTCAAACGGTTAGTAGACAAAATAGCAAATAAGGAAAGTTCTCATATGTGACATGCATATAACATATAAGGAAACAATTTCAACCCAGTACAAGCATACAATAGAGGCTAGGTTCACCAGATTCTAATTAGGAGAATAGGAATCAATTAACAGCAAATTAATCATGTAACAAGGTAAGAAATAAACTAAGGTCGGAAATTAGTGAAAGTATCCCATAGGAAATCAGCAAGGTTTTCAAATCACAAGGAATCGGTGATTCAAATAATAGAGAATAATACTGATTACTATAAACTTCTATGCATGAACGAATTGACATAATATAAGCAAAGGAATAAATCAGGGACCTTAGTAGTGAAGACATATGAAATTAGGGATTCACATGAATTTATAGGGTAAACAGTAATGTAAGCAAAGATAAATCAGAGACATAGATGAACAACATAGGGTAAAACATCATAAAGTTCATGAAACGCAAACACATATGCAAACATTATCACAGACAAAGTCGGGGACTTAGGGTTTAGGTCTAAAATTAGGGATTTTAACGCAACAATCCATATAAGATAGACAAACTTAAGTAAATCGTTAAAACATAGTAGAGACCATATGATCATACTGAGAAGTCATAAAAAATCGTTTGAAAGGGGTCATGAAACCCTAGTTTAAAAACGAAGAGCCATTTTAGAAAAATCATAGAATCTTTGTGGAAAACAACGAAATAGATCAAAAGATACACATATATATCATAGATCTAAAGAATCAGAGAGTTTTAAGAGTTAGGGTTTCAAAGAGAACCCGGAAAGATAAGAAAACCTCAAAATGTTACTGGTTTAAACCCCAAAAGTCATAGATCTTACTCGAATGGCCGGAGGTGGCCTGAGAATGGTGACCACAGGCCCGGGGGGTAGGAGAGTGAACCCGGGTCTCTTGAATACCTTAGGGATAGCAACACAGATCGTAAAGGAACCATATGAGGCAGGAGGGTGGTGAGGATTCCATGGTCTCCGGTGGAGAGGTAGCCGGAGAAGACGAAGGGCCTCATCGGAGGCGGGGAGGAGACCGGAAGTCTCTAGAGAGTTAGAGAGAGAGAGAGAGAGAGAGAGAGAGAGAGAGAGAGAGAGAGAGAGAGAGAGAGAGAGAGAGAGAGAGAGAGAGAGAGAGAGAGAGAGAGAGAGAGAGAGAGAGAGAGAGAGAGAGAGAGAGAGAGAGAGAGAGAGAGAGAGAGAGAGAGAGAGAGAGAGAGAGAGAGAGAGAGAGAGAGAGAGAGAGAGAGAGAGAGAGAGAGAGAGAGAGAGTAGAGAGATAAGAGACCGAGTGAATGAGGGGTCGGGGGGTAGTCACCTAGGTTTAATTATGGTAACACTAATTTGGGTCGTTGATTTAAATTGATCAACGACTCATATTGGTCGTGGGGTTGGTCCGGGTAGGAATTTGGTTTGGGTCGGGGTTAATTGAGGCGGATTTAATCAGATGGGTTGGGGTATTGGGTCCAATTTAGGCTATAATTTAAAATAAAAGTGGCCAATTGTTAAATACCCATTAAAATTAGATTAAAAATTAATAAAATAGATAATGATTATATAAAATGAAATTAATGCTAAGTAAAAATGAAATTAAGGTAATTAGCTAATATTAAAAATATAAAATGCCAAATTATTGATTTAAATGGTATAAAATGCCAAATTGGCTAATTTACGAAATAACTAAATCCCAATAGGATTAAAATATTGTATTGAGCTGGGAAATATTTAAAAATTATTTGTAATACAATTTATGTATAATTATTGAAATAAAATACTAAATAAATTGGAAAAGAAATTAATAAAATATGTAAAATTACGGAAAAATGCCGGTTATTATAAAAAGCGATTTGGAAGGCATATATATAAATATTAAAATAATTTGAGAAAAAATTGGGTATCAACATAAAGGATATAGCCAAAGGGAAGGATTGGACTACCATGACACTTTTTCACATGTGACCAAAATGGTTACAGTGAGATCTGTCATTGCACTAGTAGCATTAAGAGGTTGGAACCTATTTCAGATGGATGTCTATAATGCATTCTTTCAAGGAGCCTGAAGGTTTCAGAAGGCAAGGAGAGCAGAAGGTGTGTAAGCTACTCAAGTCCCTATATGGACTAAATCAGGCATCTCGACAGTGGAACATCAAGTTAACTGAAGCTTTGCTGAAGGCGGGATTCAAGCAGAGTCGTCATGACTACTCACTTTTCACTTTGAGAAGCCAAGAAGGGAAAGTAATTATTTTAGTGTATGTGGATGATCTCCTCATTACTGGGAGCAGTTCAACACTTGTGCAGAAGGCAAAAGATATATTGCATCAGAATTTTAAGGTGAAGGATCTAGGAGAACTAAAATACTTCTTAGGTATTGAAGTTCTGAGATCAAGAGATGGAGTATTGCTGAATCAAAGAAAATACATACTAGAGTTAATTTCAGAAATGGGACTGAGTGGAGCCAAGCCTGCAAGCATACCATTAGATATGAATTCAAAAATGACAACAGTAGATTATGATCAGGCAAATGGAGTCACAGAGGATCCACTTTTGCAGAATGTCAATGCCTACCAAAGACTGATAGGGAGACTTCTCTATGTCACTATTACTAGACCAGACATCAACTATGTAGTGCAGACATTAAGACAATTTATGCAAACACCAAATAGATCTCATTGGGATGTTGCCTTGAGGGTTGTAAGATATTTAAAAAATGCTTTTGGACAAGGGATCTTAATGAGGTCTAACAGTGCAGAAACGCTTACCTGTTGGTGGGACTCTGACTGGGCAGCATGTTTGAATACAAGAAGGTCAGTTACTGGGTATATTGTTAAGTTTGGAGAGTCAATAATTTCTTGGAAGTCAAAGAAGCAAAAAATTGTCTCTAGGAGCTAAGTAGAGGCAGAGTATAGGAGTATGGAAGCTAGCATTGCTGAAGTGACATGGTTGCTTGATTTATTCAAAGAGCTAGGTGTTAACATAACACAACCAGTCACAATTCTCAGTGACAGTAAATAAGCAATTCAATTAGCAGCAAATCCTGTGCTTCATGAGAGAACCAAGCACAGAGATCGATTGTCATTTTATACGAGACAAAATCAAGGAAGGAGCAGTCATGGCAGTACATGTTAACACCAAGGAGCAACAAGCTGATATGTTGACTAAAGCTCTAGGAACAACTCAACATGTTCATCTACTTGGCAAGCTTGGAGTGTTCAATGTGTTGCACCCTCCAGCTTGAGGAGGCATATTGAGAGTCACGTGCATTACATGTGGTGTAATTTAGCCACATAGTTAGTTAGTTGCGCTATTAGTTAGGTAGTTAATGGTTGTTATGGTGGTTAAGTTAAGGATATATTAGTTTTTTCTATCTTAACTGATTTTTTCTTTCTTTGTGTCTTGTATATAACGACAGTATTGCCAACTTCAATAGAACAGTGGCTCATTTCCTTCTTCTCAATACTCTGTCTTGTACATCGCATTTGTTCTGGAAGTTTCTTCCATTAGAGCCCTCATTTACCTCTGAATTTTGGCAGCTATCTACAATGCCGGGATGATTATGTGGATTATGGATGGGATTTATTTAAGGATTTTACTCAAGAACAAATTAATAAAAAATGCGAAAAGGGTGAAAGTATGCTTCCATGTGAGTATGACCTCTTCCACAATTTCTCCAATCGTAAATCCACCAGCTTCTCATAGTAGGTTAGATTATGTAATATAAATTATATAGTGATACTGAAATGTATGTACTTTCTAATTTGAAACATTTAATTTAATGATTTATTTAACAATTTTAGATGGATTATGAGATTGTATTTTGGCTTAGGCAGTCCGCAGATGCAATAATGAGTTTGTGAATTTTGTAGAACTTAATAAAGACTTTTATAGTGTAATTACTATTTTTTAGGATTTTATACCCCACTTTTTTAAAAAAATAAAAAGAGAAAAAAAATATTACCCCCACTATGTTCTGGGAAGTCTTTACGTTTTTTTCTGAATATTCTTTAATTAATTGCTACATCTTACATGTTGGGCACGATTTAGAAATAAATTAATCAAAAGTTCGCAAAATTAAATAAATCAATCAATTGCTCCTTACAATAGTATGTCACTTATCTGCTCAAGTGAAAAACTCACATCCAGTAGAATAAGATCGGCTCAAATTGAAAGCTCAAAAAGAAAAAAATATAGGCGCTTTTAAAATTACTATGGAGTGGCTCGTCCTACATGGGCGACTTGCTGAAGTTTTGTGTACGTTTCAGTAACCTGGAGTCTTAAATAGTTTTCTAGATATTTAGGTACAAAAGCTTGTAACATTGGGGAATTTGTAACAATTCAGTGGCATGTTTGGCGTATCTATCAATTGGACAGCACTCCGGTCGAAGTACCAGTCGCTAAATGCCTCTGCAATTGTCTGGTAAAAAAACACAAACACACACAATTTAGATATTTACAGTGTAATAATATCTTGATGTTAATAGTGCAGTTAACACAAATAATCGACCAGATTTATTATTTACTTTTTTATACGGTACACAAAAAGTATATATTAATTATATATGATTATACACATACTATATATCCGACTATTTTAAGCTTAAGCAATTAGGTGAACGCCTATTTGGTTAATTCTTCGAAACTATAGTTGCTATGAGTTTTAACAAATACAAATTGTGAAATGCAAACCTATTGTAATATATAGAGAGTACAGAATGCACAACCAAAAATTATCAACACCTAAAATTGAAGTTGATTTACCTTATTATTTACCGTGAAGCCATTCCAACCAACACCACTTAATATTTGGGAATGAATTAAGCAAGAGTCAATAAACATTCCTCTTGATGAAGAACAATCACTTTGCTTGGGTAATGCACTTAAGAATTCCTGTTTAAAGTCTGAAATGAAACAACAAAAATTACATGATGAGGTTTTCCAAATTTCAAGGATTTCACATATTTAATTCATAATTAATTGAATCCAAATTCAACTTGGAAATATAGATGACGGGGAGCCTTAGGGCAGTAATAAAGTTGTTTCCGCATGACCTAAAGGTCACGTATTCGAGCCGTGGAAGCAACCACTAATACTTGCATTAGGATAGGTTGTCTACATCACACCCTTTAAGGTGCGGCCCTTCCCTGGGCCCTACGTGAATGTCTGATGCTTTGTGCACCGAACAACCCTTTTATATAGATAATTCTTTAATAAATAGCATATGAAGTTTGGCCTTGAACTTGCATCACTAACCTTGTAAAGTTTTAACAAGAGTAGCTGAGCACGTATTGTTATTAAGGTCTTCATAATAACCAGGAAAAGTCTTGTTTATCTGGATACATTCGAAGATAAAAGATTGTTAATGCAAATTCATTATATAAGATACAACATTAAGAAATTGAAAACTTTGTATTTAAAAGATGACGTAGAAATCAAATTCTAATTTAAATTTTTTTAATGAACTTAATGGATAATTGAGTTGACCTGAAATGTGTCAAACATTGAGTTGACTATGAAAAATGGTGTCTGGATTTCTTGTTGAAAATATTGTGGAAAAAGGCACTGCAAATTCATTAAACATAGCATTAGTTTAAATTTACCATTGGGTAAAACCCTTGAATGGCAACGAATTCTTACCAAAAATGGTCTCATTTTTGAAATACAGGATGATGGCAACATCTTGGCTGAATGCTGCAGTTAATTAAATAAAAAAAGAAATCACAACAAACAATACTGAATAATACTCTCTCCTTTCCAATTTATGTGATGCACTTTCTTTTTTAATCTATTCCAAAAAATAATATAAATCTTTTTATATTTTGGAAATAATTTAACTTTTAAATTTATTATTTTATTCGTAATGAAATAATTGTTGCGATTTTAAGTATTTAATGATATATTAATGCTTAAAATGGGTGAATGGGAAATGGAGGGGAAAATAAAATATTTGAGTAATATTTGAGTTTCCCTCCTTAATTGTCCCACATAGGAAGAGAGAAAGACTTTTGATGGGTATATAAGCAATTGCTCTTCTTCTAGCTAATAAAGAGTTGAGAAGAAAGCAAGCCTCGCGCCGTCGTCGTCGTCGCTCGCTCGGCTCGGCCTCGGATCCCTCTTTATTATTGAGTAAATAGCCAATTATGTCATGGTATTTACTTTATGGGCATTTTTGCAAAAATAGCCATTATGAAGAGTTGCACCTCTTCAGATTTCAGCCCAACTTTGGCTATAAATACAAGTCCATTCTCTCAGATTTTACATACTAATTTCTGAGTTCTCCTCCTTCTTTCTGCATACTTTCATCTTCAAAGAAAGCAAGTAAGTGTGATTTGCTACCGAACTTTGAGTTCGCTGAAACACTGGGGTTTGAAGTACCACTACACCAGTGTGAAATTCGTTCTATCCTGGGAGGAAATAATCCATAACCTTGGGTACTAGGAGGGGATTAAATTCCTTAAGGAAACACTGTGAATTCAGTGGGCTCGGATTAATTTTCCATTGCGTTTACATTTCTGTTTATTTATTTTATTATTTCCAGAATTGTTTTACAAATACAGAGTTATAACAAGCTTAAGGAATTTAATATATTTTCTGTATTTGTTTTATATACACTGTTTCTGGAAAGTAAAAACCTTGGTGGTTTTTGGAGATTAAAATCTACGTGATTTTAACGTTTGTGTCATTCTTTTACAGAAATGACGAATGACAACGGAAACGAAGCTGTTCCGATGGTAACTGCCAATGCCTCAACAAGCCGAACAATACCGGCAGCATTGGCACCGGCTGAGAAACCCGGAAAATTTTCCGGGCTTGATTTCAAGCGCTGGCAGCAGAAGATGTTCTTCTACTTGACTACTCTAAGTCTCCAGAAGTTCATCAAGGAAGATGTTCCTGTGCTGTCTGATGAAACTCCAGAGACTGAACGCTTTCTCGTCATTGAGGCGTGGAAGCATTCAGACTTTTTGTGCAAGAATTACATTCTAAGCGGGCTGGAGGATTCTTTGTATAACGTCTACAGTGGCGTGGAAACGTCAAAAGAATTGTGGAGTGCGCTTGAAAAGAAATACAAAACTGAAGATGCCGGGTTGAAGAAGTTTGTTGCTGCAAAGTTTTTGGACTACAAGATGGTAGATAGCAAGTCTGTTATTACCCAAGTCCAGGAATTGCAAGTGATTATTCACGCTCCTTGCTGAAGGTAAAAATATAATTAATACTAATATTGATAGTATTAATTTTATTATGTTTTTACTAATAAA
>ML281039.1:0-13079 GCA_005239495.1 Nicotiana undulata
GTCCTCCAGAATCTGGACTGTACGCTCCGACTGGCCGTCAGTCTGAGGGTGAAAAGCTGAACTAAGGTATAATCGAGTACCCATCTCCTGATGCAAAGCTCTCCAGATGTGTGACGTGAACTGTGGACCTCGATCCGAAATGATAGATAGTGGCACGCCATGCAACCTGACGATCTCACGAATATAGAGCTGAGCCAACTTCTCTGTAGTATAAGTAGTGGCCACAGGAAGGAAATGCGCCGATTTGGTCAATCTATCAACANNNNGAACCTCATGGCCGCTGATGCTCGTACTTAACTTACTGGCAATAAGACATCGAGCTACATACTGAACAATATCTTTCTTCATCCGCCTCCACCAGAAATGCTGCTTCAAATCACGATACATTTTCGTCACCCCTGGATGGATAGAATACCTGGAACTGTGAGCTTCTGCTAGAATTCTCTCCCTTAAACCATCAACATCTGGAACACACAGCTTGCCCTGAAGTCTCAAAACACCGTCCTCGCCTAAGGTAACATCCTTGGCCAAGCCCTGAATCACCATATCCCGAAGTTTCGCTAAACACGGGTCATCAAACTGTCGAGCCCTGATCTCCCCAAGCAATGAAGACTGAGCTACCACATGTGCCAAGACTCGACGAGGCTCTGAAAGATCTAATCTCACTAACTGATTGGCCAAGGACTGAATGTCCAAGGCTAAAGGCCTTTCATCAACTGAAATATAGGCTAAACTCCCCATGCTGACTGCACGCCTGCTCAAAGCATCCGCTACTACGTTTGCCTTGCCCGGATGATACAAAATGGTAAGGTCATAGTCTTTCAACAACTCAAGCCACCTCCGCTGCCTCAAATTAAGATCTCTCTGCTTAAGCAAATACTGTAAACTGCGGTGGTCCGTATAGACCTCACAAGATACACCATACAGGTAATGCCGCCATATTTTCAAAGCATGAACGATCGCTGCCAACTCCAAATCATGAACAGGGTAGTTCTTCTCATGAACCTTCAACTGCCGCGAAGCATAAGCAATAACTCTGCCATCCTGCATCAAAACACATCCCAACCCGACATGTGAAGCGTCGCAATATACCGTATAGGCCCCTGACTCAGAAGGTAATGAAAGAACTGGTGCCGATATCAAGGCTGATTTGAGCTTCTGAAAGGTCGCCTCAGAATCGTCGGACCACTGGAACGGGGCATTCTTCTGAGTCAACCTAGTCAATGGAGCGGCAATAGAATAAAATCCCTCGACAAAACGGCAATAATAACCTGCCAAACCCAGAAAACTCCTGATCTCCGTAGCTGAAGTAGGACGAGGCCGACCCTGAACTGCCTCAATCTTCTGTGGATCAACCTTAATACCCTCACCTGATACTATATGGCCCAAGAACGCTACGGACTCTAACCAGAACTCACACTTGGAGAGTTTAGCATATAATTTCTACTCTCGCAAGGTCTGAAGCACTACCCGCAAATGCTGCTCATGCTCACCCAAACTCCGCGAATAAATTAAGATATCATCAATGAAAACAATAACAAACGAGTTAATATAAGGCCTGAATACCCTATTCATCAGATTCATAAAAGCTTCTGGGGCATTAGTCAAGCCAAAAGACATCACTAAGAACTCATAGTGACCATATCTGGTGCGGAATACAGTCTTCGGAACATTAGAAGTCCGAATCCTCAACTTGTGATACCCCGATCTCAAGTCAATCTTGGAGAACACACGCTCACCCTGAAGTTGATCAAATAAATCATCAATGCGAGGCAGAGGATACTTATTCTTGATAGTTACCTTGTTCAGCTGGCGATAGTCAATACACATACGCAAAGACCCATCTTTCTTTTTCACGAAAAGCACAGGAGCACCCCAAGGCGACACACTGGGCCTAATGAAACCCTTGGCTAATAACTCCTCTAGCTGCTCCTTCAACTCCTTTAGCTCCTTAGGAGCCATACGATAAGGAGGAATAGATATATGCTGAGTATCTGGGGCTAGATCAATGCAGAAATCAAAATCCCGGTCTGGAGGCATGCCTAGAAGATTTGAGGGAAACACATACGGAAACTCACGGACGACAGGTACTGAATCAACAGTAGGAGATTCGGTGGTAGTGTCCCGCACATAAGCAAGATAGGCTAGACACCCTTGCTCGACCATGTCTCGAGCCTTTATGAAAGAGATAACTCGACCGAAAGCACTAACTGAAACACCTCTCCACTCCAACCTCGGCGACTCGGGCATGGCGAATGTAACGGTCTTGGCATAACAATCCAAGACGGCATGATGAGGGGATAACTAATCCATGCCCAAAATAACCTCGAAATCGACCATATCGAGCAATAATAAGTCGGCTCTGGTCTCAAAATCACAGAAAGTAACCATACAAGCCTGGTAGACCCGGTCTACCACCACAGAGTCACCCACAAGAGTGGACACATACAAAGGAGATCCCAAAGTCTCACATACAATATCCAGAGAATGAGCAAATAAAGCTGAAACATAAGAGTATGTAGACCCTGAGTCAAACAACACTGAAGCCTCCCTACCACAGACTGAAATGGTACCTGTAATCACCGCATCTGAGGCTACGGCGTCTGCCCTAACGGGAATGGCATAAAAACGTGCTAGGGTGCCTGATGGCTGAGCTCCCCCGAATCGAGCTGGAGCTGAATGACCTCTACCCGGCTGGCCTCCCCCTCTGGGATGGCCCCTGCCAATCTGACCTCTACCCCTCGGTGGTCGAGCGGCTGGTGCTGGGACCCTGGGCTGATGGATATGCTGCACTGCCTTGCCCTTATAATGGGGGCAAATTCTCCTCACGTGGCCCATGTCTCCGCACCCATAACACTTCATCTGGGACATATCCTGCTGACCCGATGACTGAGAACCCTGAATGGCTGGTGTGACATCCGGCATGGCACTGAACTGTGGTCTAACTGGAGCCACCCTGGCAGGTACTGAATGTGCTGTATAGGAAGACCGGCTGGACTCACCGCCAGCAAACACGATTGCCACCACCGACGACCTCTGCCTTGAAACTGGAAGGAAGTGAAATCAACTCCGTGAGACTCCAATATACCCATGTTGTGCAGTCTGTCCCTGCACCTCTCTAGAAAATCCTGGGCATCCTCTCCCTGCTCACCCCCAAAGACCGGAGGGTGTCGCTGTGTCCATCTACCCAATAACTTATGCTGCTCCCCTCTCGGAACTGGCCTGGATCCTGAGAAGTACGTGTCCTCACCATCTGTGAGAGAATAGAAGAACAAATTGAGTATAAGCCCAACTGCACGATAGATTTTGAACAAAAGGAGTTTCCTAACACTCTATAGCCTCCCGAAGATAAGTACAGACGTCTCCGTACCGATCCGCAGGACTCTACTGAGTTTGCCCGTGACTTGTGAGACTATGTGAACCTAAGCGCTCTGATACCACTCTGTCACGACCCAAAACCGGTCCAGGTCGTGATGGCGCCTAACGGCGAGGTTAGGCAAGCCAACGAACAACAATAACAATAAAAATGCGGAATACAATAACAATATGGGGTAAGGCCGTAAAAACAAGCTGAACCACAACTAGGCCCGATATATGTACAACCCCGATAACTACAATAAGTGTGTGCCAGGACTAGTGTCACAGTGTCAACGAGCGGCTACATAGATACAACAGTAGAAATACATATACAAAATATACAACCCGTAGTCTGGAACAAAAGACTGAGCAAAATGAAACTAGAAGGCTCCAGAGGTGCTGTCAGGAGAACGCCAAGAAGACAGCTCACCCTGTGGAGCGACGCCGCGATCAGTATCTATCAACAAGCGGACGACCAGACGGACCAGCCTCAGTACNCAGTGAGTATCCCGTCTAAACTCGTAAAGAGTAGTGACGAGAGGTAGAATACATACTCACTAAGGCCCAGTACATAATAAAATACATGCTGAGCAATAAATCATGTGAGAGAGTACATCACGTTTACGAACATGTAAACAGCAACAGTAATTGATCTCAAACATAATCTTTCTTTGTAAGCTGTTCATAGTTATACCATTGTTTTCTTTCTCATTATCCGAAAGATTTTATCTTTACTCTCAATTGTTCACTTTCCGGTACTCAATATTATTTCTCAACTCACCATCGTACGATCCCAACTCAATGCAAATGCTCATGAATGCAATGAGTATACATATATATATCCGACACAGACAAGACTATCGGCCGAAGTCATAAGGGTGGGTCATAAGGACTGACACAGTCATAAAGCTCCACACGTTTGCGAATCATACCTGCAACCCGTGCGCTGACTCGATAAAATCTCCACGATCGCGAATCATCCATGCGACTCAGGGGCAATGGCATATATATATATATAATCTCCCGATCACGAATCATACATGTGACTCGGGGCCAATGATGCAAAGTAAAACTCTCCCCGATCGCGAATCATGCCTGCGGTTCGGGGGCCGAAGAATATATATGTCCTCCCCGATCACGAATCATACCTGTGACTCGGGGGCCAAAGAAAATAGTATTATATCTCTCCCTGATCACGAATCAAACCTGTGACTCAGGGGCTAGTAAAATTCAGGTGTAATTCCTCCCTGATCACGAATCAAACCTATGACTCAGGGGCAATGAAAAGATAAGTTCTCCCCGATCACGAATCACACCTGTGACTCGGGGGCCATGAATGCATGAATGCGTATAAGCGACTGCATGAATGAATGTATATATATGTGTATATTTAGACACCATGGTACTGACTCGCCCACATTCAACGGGATCGGATACTCACATCTCACTTGATGGCCAAAGTTAGGATTTTTATCAAATTATCCACTTTGCTCACAATATTACCATGATGGTACAATTCAAGTATAGGAAGGAAATTTTAACCACCTTCGTTCAGCTCAACGACTCATTATTAAGACTTATCACATTATTCAAGTATAAGAAGGAAATTTTAACCACCTTCGTTTAGCTCAACAACTCAATATTAAGACTTATCACATTATTCAGGAATAGGAAGGAATTGCAACCACCTTCGTTTAGCTCAACGGCTCATTATCTCATTTATTCTTTGCTCTTTATCAATTATATCAGGAGTAACACAATTACTCAATTGATGGAGTTCATAAGTCTCATCTGAATATTATGTACATTTAATTCGCAGCTATCATAGCTCAATTTGATCATATATCAGCAATAACTCGTACAACACATCAGATAATATCAAACAATAGTTAGAACATGCTCGTGGGTCCTACGGCTACCCAACATACAGTATAGATGCCACGTACGGACTCTCGTCACGTGGTGCGTACGTAGCCCCCCCTCAACAAGTACAATTAACCACAAAGAGCCTAGGGGACTCACCTGGACAAGTGCTCCTCCGGCCAACAGACCAATCAACAAGACGCACGAATCCTCCGAATTACCCTCGATGGCTCNGGAAATTCAACTCCGAGCCTCGGCATCCGGAAAAATATATTTCTTGAAGAAATGTGCTATACGTCGCCTAAGGGTCAAGATTAACTCAATTAATCATCCCTCAATGGCCCAAAAATCAGAATTGACATTTTCATCAAAACCCTCTATTCTCCCCAAAAATTTCTTATGAATTCCTATGAATTAGGAAGAGGAAATTCTCAAATAACGGAAGAAATGATATGCGGAGGGTTACGGAATTACTTACCTGAGTTCCTAGGCCAAAATACCCGTTCTGGAGCTCTTGGGGTCGTCAACAATGGAGGAAATGTGATTTTGGGAAAGAAATCACGACTTGGGACTTTTATTAGGACTGCCCAGCAGTTTCCGCACCTGCGACTTTTGGATCGCAGGTGCGGACTCGTACCTGCGGAAGATTGGGTCGCGCCTGCGGAAAATGGCCTGGGCCTCTGGGCGATTTCTCGCACCTGCGGGTTTTTGTCCGCGCCTGCGGAGAAAAGGCTGCTCCTGCAATGCCCTGGGCCCTTGGGGAAAGTCGCGCCTACGGGCATTTGTCCGCTCCTGCGGAGCCGCGCCTGCGGGAAGAAGGCCGCTCCTGCGGAAGGAGCCGCACCTGCGAAGGCATTTCCACTGGTGCGAACCTCGCGCCTGCGGCTCAGGGACCGCAGGTGTGGTCACACGAGTACATTCCCACCAGGTATGAGTATTGCTGGTTTTTGACCCCGTTCGGGGTCCGGGAGACCCCTGGGCCCACCCGAGCCCTCGACAAATTATACCAACAAGTCCCAAATCACATGACGGACTTGCTCGAGCTCCCAGAACACTAAAAACATCATTCAAACCAAGAATCACTCTCCAAAACCCCTTAGATCAAACTTAGGACTCCAAGAAAATTTCAAATGGCTCATCAATACGCCGAACGGGTCTATACTGCTCGGAATGACCCTAAATTTTGCGGACAAGTCATAAATGACTATACGGAACTATTGCTAGTTCCGGAATTCCATTCGGACTATGATATCACGAGGTCCAATTCCAGGCTAAATTCTAAATCACATGAACTTCTAAATTCCAATTCAGGTGCCAAAATACTCCCGGGTCATCAAAAACCCGAGGCGAACACACTCCCAAGTCCGAAATCATCATCCGGAGCTGCTGGAGCTGTCAAAACTCGATTCCGAGGTCGTTTGCTCAAAATGCTACTCGGAACCAAAATTAGCCAAATAGGCTAGCCTTCAAGAACCAAGTGTTCCTGAACTGGCCAAATCACTTCCGAATCTCGAACTAGCTGCCCACACAAGTCATATGGCATGAGTAGTCGCTATGGGAAGTATCATTCACGGGAACGGAGTCCCAACACACAAAACGACCGGCTGGGTCGTTACAAGACATAAGAATAATTTTAGGTACTCATAATCTAACTAATTATTACAATTATGTACACGCACGCATAACATAATTGTGATGCCAAAAACAAACTAAGGTGCATGTTCGCTCTGGGGTTTTATACGCTCAGGACAGGATTTAAAGACATTACTTACCTCAAAACTAGCCCGAACACTATTTCGCAACACGCTTGCCTTTCGAATCAACCTCCGAAGGCTCCAAATCTACCAAGTTCAGATTTTTATCATCAATATATGCTTAAGGAACGAATTCCAATTGAAAAATATCGAATTTAACTCAAAAATCCGAAATCGGTCAAAACCCGGGCCCCCGGGCCCACGTCTCAAAATCCGACGAAATTACAAAACTGAAATCCTTACTCACTCACGAGTCTATACATACCAAATTTATCAAAATCCGATCACATATGACCCCTCAAATCATCAATTAAGTACTTTGAAGATTTTTACCATCTTCAACCCAATCTTTACCCATTTGAACTCAACAATCTTCCCACAAACCTTGTTTGTACTTACATGTATTTATAATACTCTTACACCCAAGAATCATACTCTTAATCACCCATGTTTACCCACCCAAACTCGAAATTAAAGACTAGGGTAGAAATCCTTACCTCTTCGATGAAGATCTTGTGATTGGGTTTCTTGATTCTTGAAGATTGACGCAAGATTAGATGATTTGAATGTTGGGTTTCCTCCTTATCTCTAAAAAAAGCTCTCATATCTCTCTAGAATGCTCAGAAAATCACCCCAAAATAATCCCCAAATCCTATTTATCAAAACAGAGTCGAGTTATGAAAATAGGAAGATTAAGCCCCCGAAACAAGGTCTGCGATCGCATAATGCGTCGCAGAATGGGTCTGCGGATCGCATACACATCGCATAACTCAGTGTCCAAAACTGGTCAGTTCTGGAGCACTCTGCGACCTTTTTTGCGGTCGCATATCAAGTATGCGGATCGCATAATTGATATGCGATCGCATAATCACTTTCACAGGATCGCATTTTTCCAGCTATTGGTAATTTGATCATAACTTTGTGTAGGAATGTCCAAATGATGAACGGTTTGAAGCATTGGAAATTAGACTCAAAGAACTTTCATTTGATAGGTTATACACCATATAAAACTTCATATATTGAGAGGTATGCTCGTTTGAATTTAGATCTTGTGCAAACTCACTTGAAACTTTATCCCATCATAAACTTTTCAACTTGACTTAGCCTTAGGGATCTTCTTAGACCTTAAACCATTTCTAATGCACCTCGTACATATATTGTCATGATAAATTGATATCCTTCAAATTACCAGTCTTGTTCATACCCGAATTGATATCATTAGCATCCGTCAATCTTCTTAATGGTCTTAAAACACTTAGAAATTTTTCCGGGGTGTTACATTCTCCCCCACTCAAGAACATTCGTCCTCGAATGTTTTACAAGTCATGATTATGAACAAAATTATCCTCTTTTCACTTTAACCATCATCTCTTATTATTCTCGACTTCATATAGATCTTAGATATCCTTCCTACATTTCAACTATCTTAAGGCCCCAAAATTTGGCTAACTCTCAAATTTTTCAAAAATTTCGGCAGAGTCTCCCCTGCAATTGGGCCTATCCACCTGTCAGAGTAACACCAAAACAACTCCTAACAACATGTTCACAACCCAACAAAGCACCACAAGTATATCAATAACACCAATCTCCGCATTACAAGCCCGACATTATCACAATGATATCTTGACATGAAACGCATCATATGTATGATCATAACCACATCTCTGGTCTTAATAGTTGTTCATAATTAATTCCAACATCATCAATAAATCTCATATTAACCACCACCTCATTTCAAATCTTTCACAATACTGACAACAGAATGTGAGGCATGAAGACCTCATGATTACTTACTCGGATTAATGAGTCACATTTAACACCACCTGGGAACTCATCTCATAAGCTAAAACTCAATGTTTACAGCACGAAAATGGCTGAATATGAACATAAAATATACAAGAATTATCAAATCAACCTAACAGGCATGACTCCCTTTTAATATTATCGTACGAATTAAACTTTACAAAGGGAAACTTTAAACTCATAAATATTTTACCACAAGGACCTCGTCCTTACATAACCTCCACTAGGCCTTGCAGCCTGGTTTAAATATTTCACATTATATTAAAAAAAATTACGAGGATCTCGTCCTCACTCCGTATCACAAGTATGTTTGACATTGTGCCAATTGCAGTTTTCAATTTCCTTTCTTCCTTCTTCTCAATAAATTTCGTAAATATTTTTCATAACGCATAACGAACCCTCATACCGGTAGGGCATATAATTCATAAAAATTGGAATCAATTATTCCGAAACACATTAAACCCATTGTAGCGAATAATAAGCATTACTTTAACCTTACCCCCAAAAATCCTTGGAGCCCAATTTCGAACATCCAGAATTCTTTTCAAGACCCGAATCTCATATCCACACACTATATAAGTCTGAACAAACTGTGTCAAGCCATAACAATAACCCCAGATATAATCGCATAACATACTACACAACTCGTATACTCGCAACACCGTTCTCGATCACCATAACTACTCAAACCAACCAAGTACTAGTAGGAAACCCCACATTAAACAGAACCTCGCTCCAAAACCTTCGTACACCATCGATAATGAAAGAAACATACAGGAACTCACAATACACAACACGTTCCCCATACCGGTAGAAAATATCTTGTTTAAATCATCAAGCACTTGGAAATCCATTTCCTCCTAATCAAGTTATCAAAACTAAATTCCTCTAATTCGACCAGGCCACACAGGTAATACAAACCAAGAGTATTTCCATATTACTACAGCTAGTTCAACAAAAAAAATCTTCACAAGCTTAGGTAACACAAACCATAAAATACCTCAATTCAACTACTAAGCTCGCCTTCACTCTCGTTACAATCAATTCAACTTTCTCGACTAGAGTCAAATTCAAATCTCAACACATACACCCTATTAGTAGAAACGAAACTCTCTACTCAACATTATACGGAACACACCTACGTAGATTATTCCGCATGAGATAACCCACATGGTTAACCTCAAATTGCCATCTTGTTATACCCTTTCGCAACCATAGAAATGATCTGTTTATTAAAACTCTTAGTCTCAAGGTCCATGAAGCACACAATTTACCATATCTGGTCCCAATTCCATCACTTAATATATAACACACCCCTAATACTTTATCATCCCACGAGGGATACCCCCATAATTCCTACGTGCCACCAAACAAACTTGAATATCAACAGTTGATCCAACAAAAGAGTGTCGTAACACCAATGATGCACCCTTACTCAAACGCATTGCCTTAAGCACATTGTCCTTTATGAATGTATACTCTCATCCAGCCACCCAATAGTGGTATCCTTTACCTAATCATCTGAAACTGCCAGTTCTGACCTTCCTTCCAGAACTGAACCGTGACCTCACATATGCCACTCTCCACTATACACAAAATACCGCATACGCCATGCAATCCTATGATAAATATGAGAACTTCATGCTCCCTTCCTAGCCACAAACAACTACGTACCCAACTAGCCAAGAACTTTCCATTGATCCCATTTAGAAGCAAAATCACTATACATCACATGGCCCTCACGCCAGTAGAAATATGCATCTCCAACCGTGGTAGAAATCATAAAGGACTCCCGAATCACATTTGTACAACACCAAACCGCCAGGACTGAATTCTTCTAACTCAACCAAGCTACGCATGCCACCAAATTCCAAGAGAATTGCTAATAAACACCTGTAACAACTCACTACCTTATAAACACCCACAAAAACTAACCATATCCCTTATCATTCCGATCCGACCTACTACCAAGCTATCCTATTTATCCAAGTTCCTTCTGACTTACCTTCGAATTGATATTTCCTCTTGCCATAATACCGCAATCCTCAATCCAGACTCACCGCACGAAACTCGAGTATACAATATACAGTCTAAGGCTCATAAGCTGCTGAGTACTCCCTCAAATGTCCCCTAAAAGCACCCCATTAGAAATACTTAGCCTAAAGAGACTTCCTGCGAATTCAAAGTCATTACCTTCACTTTCCTGATACTGATGGATAAAATCCATGATAATGCAAATACACCACAAGCCTTGACACCTTCCCCGTAAATCTCAGTTTTAGCCCTTCTCACACCTTGAAGATCCTCGATCGCTACATATAACCTTGAATCCGTCTGAACCATTCTCGAACGTCATTTACTCTATGCAATTTCAATTACACTAACCAAGTAAACAAAACGACCTGACCCCACTTGCAACCCACATACTAGGAAAGTAGTCCACACCCTTGAAGCAACAAGCACACTCATACATTGCACACCCTACACTTACTAGTACAACTCCATCATTCAATGAATTCCACTATCCGTAGAGTGCACTACAACCTGTATCGAAGAATTTCCATCACTCGAGTCATTCCCAGACTCCGCCTCTTTGGGTAATAACTGATTCACCAACATACCTCGAACCGAAATCAAAACAACACATAATCGTGTAATCGACTTATCATTAGCGGACTCCCCCACTTGGCTCAAAGCCAAAGATCAAGACAAATAATAACTCACGACGCCCACACATTATCACTGCCACCATACTGTGGTGGGATTCAACNGCATCGTCTACTGGTAGAAAAGAACTTGCTATAGATAAACATAAGGGTCACACACCTCAAGACAACCCACAGGAGATACCCCTAGCTGCTTAATCTCAAAATGTTATCTCCCTATACACTTCCGAAAATCATAGCCATCACACAATTATTATACCTTCCTACATTAGAACACAACCACTGCCTGCCCCCAAGACATCCCATTTAGCGGTATAAGAACCTGAAGCTGATGGCAATACTAACACTGGGGCTGTGGTCAAGGAATCTTGAGCTTCTGGAAGCTCTTCACACACTCGACTGACCACATGGATACCTTCATTGGACACCACGTGTCCCAAGAATGCTACTGAACTGAGCCAAAAATTAACACTTGGAGAACTTCGCACCACCTTCTCCTCCCTATATCCTTGTAATACCATCATCAAATGCCGAGTATGATATCCCTGGCTACTAGAGTACGGCAAGATGCCATCAATAAATACAATAACAAAGGAGTTATAATACGGCTGAATACACTAGCAATCAAATACATGAATGCTATTGGAGCATTGGTCAGCTCAAAAGACATCATCGGGATCTCAGAACATAACAGGAAAACCCACTTCACTCCACAACTAACTACATGAGAGGTCCTTCACTACTCATAACTCGAACCCATATTATAACTCAATACAGAAGGCAAATAATCAATGGTTCTTGCCACATCTCCCCCAAATACATTTTGTCACAATCAAACAACCTGAACACATCTAACTTTCAAGCACACTCACCACGTAGTCATCTAGTCACAAGGTTTCATCAATAAGGACACCACAAACATATAAGTCTCCCAACACATGTGCTCACACAAATGAAATCTCAGTACTCAAGCCACATACAAAATCCGGCCTCAAGTCCTTCCGACTGGCCCATTATTAACATGTTAAAAATCACATCTCACCCATGGAAGTCACAAGCCGTCGATGCACAACTGATACCAAGCACTCGCGTGCGCATTCGAATACATGAAAGGAATTCAAAGAGTTACGCTTTTGGATGAATAAATGGATTCGAAGATAAGTACAGACGTCTACGTACCGATCCCCAAGACTCTACTGAACCTGCTCATGACCGTTGAGTCCTATGTAACCTAGAGCTATGATACCAACTTGTCACGACCCCAAATCCTAACAGGCTGTGATGGCGCCTATCGTGGAACTAGGCTAGCCAACCATCACCTTAATACGCGTTTATTCAATTATAACAATTCACAATTTAATGATAAACATGCAACCATAGCACAAATAATATAAATAAGTCTTAGCGTCCCCATAATATTTTAAACAACCTCCCAAGAACTGGAGTCAATAGTCATGAGCATTTATGGAAATAAATCTAACTCTTCTAAAACTATAATATGCGTCTCTGAGTCAAATGCTAAAAACATAATAAGGAAGGGAAGTGGAGAAGCTGAGGACGCTAGACAGCTACCTCGAAATCCCGTAAACAACTGCTAACGAACTGGGATAGCTACTGCTCCGAACCGTCACCTGAA